>SEYY01001101.1:159786-162286 GCA_009176605.1 Armadillidium nasatum | reverse complement strand
GTATTCCTCCTGCAGTTCTCAAAACTTGTGCTTTCTGAGCTTGACCCATTCCTTGGTAAACTACTTCGACTCTGTCTCTCTACTTCGACCATCCCTTCTTGCTGGAAACGTGTGCACATTAAGCCTGTGCTGAAAAAGGCTGACCCCACTTAAGACCTCTAACTATCGCCCTATTTCTTTAACCTCCGATCTTTATAAAGTTTTCGAATCTATAATTAACAGGAAGATTTGAAAGCGCTTCAATTCTTCTAATCTTTTGTCTGATCGCCAGTATGGCTTTCGTAAAGAACGTTCTACTGGTGATCTTCTTTTCCTACTTTCTGACTCTTGGTCCTCCGCTCTTCGATGTTTTGGTTAATCTTTTTCTGTGGCGCTAGAAAATCTACCCTTTTCTCTGTGACCTTCTGTCTGATTTTCTTTCTGGTCGTTCTATAGCAGCTGTTGTAGAAGACAATCGTTCTTCCTAAAAACAGTTGTGTTCCTCGGGAATTTGTCTTGTTCCCAACTGTAATTTTTTTTTTCATTAGTGACCTTCTTTCTATTACTTCATTACCGATCCCCTCCTTTGCTGATGACTCCATCCTTCATTACTCTTTTCAGTTTGAAAGATGCCCCTCCCAACATCAGTTAATTGACGCAAGAACAATGGCCTTAAAGCAACTAACCTCTGATCTTTCTCGTATTTCAAATTGAGACATGGTCGTTTATAATACTTCAAAACTAAATTCCTCCATCTACCTACTCGACAACAATCTTCCACACAACTATGACATCTTCGAAAACACTCGACTCAAACCTTCATCTGTCCTCAATATTGTCCGTATTTCTTTTTCTCGTGATCTTTCCTGCAAGAATTACATTACTTCCATTTTTGAAAAACTTCTAAGACGTTAGGTGTTCAGAGGAGCCTTCGTGATTTTTTAAGCCACCCCAGTTGCTTGGTCTTTATAGGGGTGTCGTTCGCCCATGTATGAAGTACGCCTCACATATCTGGGGTGGTTCCACACATACAGTTCTTCTTGAAAAGGTGGAGTGTATGGCTCTTCGTGTTATAAACTCTTTTGCTGTTACATACTATCTCCAATCTCTTTCTGTCCGTCGAATGTTGTGTCTCTCTCTCTCTCTCTCTCTCTCTCTCTCTCTCTCTCTCTCTCTCTCTCTCTCTCTCTCTCTGACATCTCTCTCTCTCTCTCTCTCTCTCTCTCTCTCTCTCTCTCTCTCTCTCTCTCTCTCTCTCTCTCTCTCTCTCTCTCTCTCTCTCTCTCTCTCTCTCTCTCTCTCTCTCTCTCTCAATACTATCACTATTACAACGGACAATGCTCTTCTGAACTTTAACGTCGCATACCTCCTCCATTGAGAAGGGTTTGAACGACATGACTTTCTACACAGTCTCATCATTTCTGTCCAACTCTCCGGTCTCAGACTTAACAGCTATGCTCAATCTAACATGTACTCTACTGGCAAAGTCTAGAATACACTCCCTTTATCTGTTTTCCGAATTTCCTTTGACTTGCACACTTTTAAACCCTGTGTATCGGGACATGTCGGCCATTAGCGACAAGAATTCTGGTATTTCTCCAACTCTGACTGAAATTCGTAGGCCTCTGGCCTTTGGCAAACCAGAGAAGATTTAATATATATATATATATATATATATATATATATATATATATATATATATATATATATATATATATATATATATATATATATATATATATATATATATATATATATATATATATATATATATATATATAATATATATATATATATATATATATATATATATATATATATATATATATATATATATATATATATATATATATATATATATATATATATATATATATATATATATATATATATATATATATATATATATATATATATATATATATATATATATATATATATATGTGTGTGTGTGTGTGTGTATGTATGTATGTATGTGTGTGTGTTGTGCTTGTGAGGAGCAGCTGTTACCTAAAGAAGCAGAATAATGCTACTGGCCTGATGGTGAAGGTTAGCTGCTATCAAAATTGTTGCGAGAGATCTGACGAATAAGTCTTGTTGTCATTAACAAGTACTCAAAAAAAAAAAAAATAAAAAAAAAAGTGGTTTGACTTGTTTAAAGTCTGAGGTGAAAGATAAATAACTAAATCTGTCTTCTACGACCTAAACCTAGCTGTCTCTTAACCTAACTTAACTGTCTAATACGACCTAAACCTAACTTTCTCCTAACTTAACCTAACTGTCTTGCATGTACGACCTGAACCTAACAATAAAATATAGAATAAAAGTAACCCAACCAAAATATTCCAATATACTCGTATAATTACGGATGGAAAATACATACTACAAAAATGAATTCTTTTCAATTACTTCATTCTTAGTCTAGTGTTAATAAGCAACTCTTTTTAAATATTACCTGAGGGAAAAAAATGCGCGGAAGCTAAGGATAATTTGAGGGATAAACTTTGATTTAATAAACTAT
>SEYY01001101.1:142286-144786 GCA_009176605.1 Armadillidium nasatum | reverse complement strand
CTTCATCAACCTATTCAACATTATATATAAATACACACATACATGTACGGAATATATATACATACATATACATACATACACACACATTATCACAACATACATTTTCCCATTTGAAGAACATTAATCACTTTTACTTTAAAGATAAAATACAATAAAAATATTTACCCATACAAATATTTTTACATCATAGAATCAAGAAATATTATTATTATTATTATTATTATTATTATTATTTTTATTATTATTATTATTATTATTATTATTTTTTATTATTATTTATTAGTATTATTTTTTTATTATTATTATTATTATTATTATTATTATTATTATTATTATTATTATTATTATTATTATTATTATTATTATTATTATTATTATATTATTATACTATTATTATTATTTTATTATTATTATTTTTATCATTAATATATTATTATTTTATTATATATTTATTTATTTATTTATTTATTATTTATTATTATTATTATTATTATTATTATTTATTATTATTATTATTATTATTATTATTATTATTATTATTATTATTATTATTATTATTTTTATTGGTATTATTATTATCAATATTAAATTTCAAACAAATATTTGGTGAAAAAACGTAATTTTCAATTCAAAGTAAACAATTACCTGAAAGTATATATTATCTGAAGAATATTTAAAAATATTTAATTCGATATCTTTCAAATCGCCAAGAAATTATATATATATATATATATATATATATATATATATATATATATATATATATATATATATATATATATATATATATATATATATATATATATATATATATATATATATATATATATATATATATATATATATATATATATATATATATATATATATATATATATATATATATATATATATATATATATATATATATATATATATATATATATATATATATATATATATATATATATATATATATATATATATATATATATATTATATAGGACATCGTCAGGTACTTACTAATAAACCTTTATTTTGTTCCTTTTCAATGTTGCAGGATTTTTTTTTTTTTTTTTTTTTTTTTTTTTTTTTTTTTTTTTTTTTTTTTTTTTTTTAACAGAACTTTTTTTTTTTTTTTTTTTTATCATTATTTTTTTTTTTTTAGTTTTTTTTTTTTTTTTTTTTTGCCACTTGTCCCAACGATTCGTTAGGACAATTTTTTGCAGTATAGAGACACACTATTATTTCCCAATACTATTTACCTACTGAAACATCAACTATTTTATATATTTTTATATTGCAGGACTTCTTGTCATATTGCGTTCGCGATCCATCATTCATTGCTATTCACTGGATGATGATTTTCTTATCTTATATTTTACCCACATTCCTTCTCAAGGTCATCTTTACTACCAGGGGACTCACTACCTCCATGAGTAATGTTATAGGTGAGCATTCACAACACCAACAATGTTTAACAGTCGATAACTCATATTATACATATATATATATATATATATATATATATATATATATATATATATATATATATATATATATATATATATATATATATATATATATATATATATATATATATATATATATATATATATATATATATATATATATATATATATATATATATATATATATATATATATATATATATATATATATATATATATATATATATATATATATATATATATATATATATATATATATATATATATATATATAGGTCCCCAATCAGACCTGTATTTTACGGGTCGTCCAACATCTGATTTTGCCTTCTGGGTTCCTGACAAGAGCCCCATGGGAATGGGAGTTTCAATATCAGGATTTAAAGGAGTAATAAGAATAGGACTAATTGTTGATAAAGCTTTAATGCAAAATAGAAATGAAGTAAGTACTCTCTCTCTCTCTCTCTCTCTCTCTCTCTCTCTCTCTCTCTCTCTCTCTCTCTCTCTCTCTCTCTCTCTCTCTCTCTCTCTCTCTCTCTCTCTCTCTCTCTCTCTCTCTCTCTCTCTCTCTCTCTCTCTCTCTCTCTCTCTCTTCTAATAACTTGTTCAATAGTTCAACCTAATCCATACCGTGCATCGATCTAATTTAATCTATATTCAATTATCTATTCATCTTTTTATTCATCTATTAATCCACACCATTCACTCCTCTAATCCTTTCCCCCAATTATTCATCTATCGTATATATATATATATATATATATATATATATATATATATATATATATATATATATATATATATATATATATATATATATATATATATATATATATATATATATATATAACCTGTTTTCAGGGCTATGAATTTCTTGAAAACTATGTACAAGAATTAATTAATCTCAGAGAAGAATGTGCAGCGAAAAAGAAAATGCAGAAAAATGATCTAAACTTTAGACATCCTAAGTCGGAAGAAGCCGAAAAGAATGCGCTTAAGAATATACCTTAAAATTAATTAAAAATTACTTCCAAGTAAATTAGACAAAAGTT
>SEYY01001101.1:122286-139786 GCA_009176605.1 Armadillidium nasatum | reverse complement strand
GTTAAAAGGGTTGGGAGTCCAAGGTTAAAAGGGTAGGGAACCCATGGTTTCAAGAATTGTTGAACTGGGTAACTTTCTCTAAGATTTAAGATGTTTTTACCCTTTAATTAATAAATTTTTAACAAATTTTGAGAGAGATTTGCCCATAAATTGGTATATTTTTCCCCAAGATTTAAGGGAATTACCCCTCGACTAGGAAATTTCTCCCTAAGATTTAAGAATGATTAACCCTTCGATTTATAAATTTTCACCCTGAATTGAGAGGGAGATTAGTACATATATATTTTCCAAGATTAGTATATTTCCCCCAAGATTTAAGGGAATTTACACTGATTAGTAAACTTTCCTAAGTTAGATTTACCCTTCAATGAGTAAATTTCCCCAATATTTAAAGGAAAATTATCCATTATCTTTAAAAGGTGTTTATCATATTACCTTCCCCCGAAGATTTAAAATGGGATTTGCCTTTAATGTTTAAAATATTAATTATGTTACCTGTTATAGAACTCTTTTAGTCTCTAAATAAGTTTTATAACCTATGCTTAGACCACGTTAGGTTAAGTTCATTCAAGTTGATTTTGAATACTTTTAAACTTTAAATTCTTAAGTAAGGTATCAAAATAGATAGATTATATGAAAGGCCTGCCTCATATATTTCAAAATTTAACTATAGCTTAATTTTAACTATAACTTAACCACCAGCGTTTATAACATAATGGTAATATACATTAATTACATTATATATATATATATATATATATATATATATATATATATATATATATATATATATATATATATATATATATATATATATATATATATATATATATATATATATATATGCGTTTATATTATTTATGGCCATATTGGCTTATTTTTATGGAAGTATGGTATTTATTGTAGGTAAATTTAAAGAGTATGTATATAATTTTTTTTGTACAAGTCAACCATAGTTGTATGTAAAATTATTACATTTATATTTGAGTGTTTTCTTTTCCCTTCATTCGATGATGCTATAGTATGTGTATATTTGTGCTTGCAACTATATGAAGGCATGGCACACGTACAGTCGTGAACAAAAGTTCGTTCCTATTAAGCTGGAAATAAATATTTATATAAAATGGGGATCATTTAAGGTTCAGCCAATCACAGTTCAATTAAGCCCCCTCAATGTTTTTATTTCTTTTTATTCAAAATAGAGCTTTTATGAAACGATTTCCATTTTATATAAATATTTATTTCCAGCTTAATAGGAACGAACTTTTGTTCACGACTGTACATACCCTGACCAGTGAGTGATGGATCAATAAATAAAAATTACTGAATTATTCATATAATGGCTGTGGTACCATTGTAGTACGTGGTTTACAGTTGTATTTGCTCTATTCAAAAGTATGGCACACAGACATGTGAACTACAGAGGGTTAGCCCCACATACCCCAGACCCGTGAATGGTGAGAAAAATATAAATTACAAAATTATATATTATATATATATATATATATATATATATATATATATATATATATATATATATATATATATATATAAAAAATAAAAAAAAAAAAAAAAAAAAAAAAAAAAAAAAAAAAAAAAATTTTATAAAAAAAAATAAAAAATTCTTTTTTTCTTCTAATACCCAAAAATTCGAACAAAAATAGGCGGATCTTTATCGAAGACAGCGGCCAGCCAGAACGAGGCAGGGATAAGGCAATATTTCACGCGACATATTTACTTCAGTGTCTTCGGCATTCTGACATAAACATGTCATATGAAATGTCTGAAATTTTGCTAGTTTTTCCAATGTCACGGAAGGATGGAAATCAACTGGGAACATTTTTTTTCCAGCTGTTGGTAGCTGGGATTTCGCCCATCTTCCCGCGCTGGAAAATGATATGTAAAAATATAGACTTAATAAGAGTATAAAGATGATTCTATAAAGTGGCAAGCATTAAAGAGGCTTACAATTATTCTCAGAATAAGTATAAGTTTTTGAAGAATAAGATATTTGATAACCTGATTACTAAATTTAGAAAGAATGACAGTATTAAAGGGAGATAGTGTCAAAGGTTTCTCAGGGAATTCTAGCTTTAGTGGCCTAACTAGACAAAGTTAGGAATTGGAAGGGACCAACAAAAGGGAAAGATAATCAGAAACTATAAAAAGATTACGACTTGGGATGAAAGCAACACACGAGTTGCAGCAATAGATTTTATTACCTTGGTATTGAGAGATAATAAGATCCAGCAATGATGTTTTAACACTACAAAAAAATAAAGTCCTTGTTAGATCGTAATTCTCATATATATCTTAAGATTTTTTTTTTTAATTAAAGCTTGAGTGTATTATATTTGCTCTTGAGTGAGAAATACAGTGGATAGAACAGGTAGAAATGAATCTGCTGCAAATAATGATATAGTTTAACAGTTGCCTTCGTGCAAGTGGAGACAGATAATAAAGGCGACAAAAGATTTTAAAAGAAATTGAATTTTTTTAATATATATAGTATATTAGTTCAACATCTTTTAAAAAAAATGGTAGAAAGTGTTACAGTGGGCGCTTCTCAGGGATGGATTAATGGGATGAGAGACAGAGAAAAAGATAATAATCATTTTACAATCTAAAAAATCATAAATTTGATTTTTTTTACAAACGTGTCAAAATTTAGAAAGATTTGTAGTCAGGAAATTTTTCCCTTTTTATACTATAAAAAAATGGAAAATAAAAATAGAAGAATATCTTGTACAAGAGTAGCAAAAAATATTAAGTAATAAAATGCAATAATACTTTGTGGGATTTATGACAAACACGTGATTTCAAGCAATATCAGCTTGTGATCGTCAAATGACTTAAATCTGGCAACTTTTCCACCTTTTTTCAATGAAGGTCAATTTAAATGACGTCACTATCAAAATCACAATTGCTTTTCTTCATTTATTTGAATTTTGGTTGAAACATCCTACGTCAAAATTTAAGGCAGTTAAATCTGTAATTCGATTTCATTACTTAATATATATTTACTTTGTTTATGACGACTATAAAATATATACATTAATTCTTTATTGATAAAAATAAATATAAATTTTGGATTTTCATCATTACAGTATATAAACTTTTATCACGAAAATAAATTTAAATTTCATATTATTATATTTACATCATTTAAACTTTTATCATGAAAATAAATTTAAATTTTGTTTTCTCATAAGAAAATATTACTGGTATTTAGCAGTTTACAACTAATATCTCGATCAGACAACAATACTTATTATGTTCCCAAAGCAATTATATAGATTTTACACAATTAATTATTAACACTGAAGTGAATGAATTGAATAGTTATAATTTTAGTTGAACTATGACGCGCCTTTTTGAAGTGCAATTTTTGTTTACCTGGAGTGATGGCAGACCCTCTTCTTTTAATTAACCTGATGAGATAATCTCTCAGGAAAAATAATATATCAGAGTAGAATAGCTCTCTTTTTTTAACCAGTGTACGAGAGCTTTGAGAAGGGTCGATCCTCCCTCAAACAAGGGCCATGAAACAATGTTTCCAGTATAGATACAATATTTTTTTCTCACTGTTGATGAATTTCTTCAATTTATCTTTAATAATTCAACATTATAAATAAATTTGTATGCATCTATTATTATTATTTATTTTCTTAAATGAAAAATGATCAAATATGCTATTTAATAATGATGATGCACTTCGACACTATTAGTGCCTGACTCACTGTGCCGAAAGATGTTAAAGGTTGAGAATTACTGATGTTGAAGATAAAACTATTGAAAAATTTCTCATATCTACCCATATAAAGGAATCATACCATTAATCATTTAATTTCAAAATAAATATCAATAAAGTTCTAGGGAGTTTCTCCTTTGTAGCATATTTTTAGCGTTTATAGAATTTTTATTTTGACTTTTAGCATTAATCTACGTTCAAAACCTGGCAACACTGCTTGGTACCAAAACTAGGAATGCTCAATATATAAAATAATTATCGATATTTCGATAATCAATATTTTTTTAAAATCTAAATATCGGCAAAAAAAATCAATACATATTGAATTTAAAAATAAACCCCATATATATATATGTGTCTTAACAGTTTACCCTTTTAAAGGTGCACACATTAATAATATATTTATTTAGCTTAAATATTAAAAGAGGCAGGGAAAAGTTTCAATTAAAAAACTTTGATGGTTCAATTCGAAAAGATATAATATACCAATATATTAATATAAAATATCATCGAAATTTTTCAATATATTGAATATCAAATATCTATATCGATATTCATTGATACTCTTTTGATCGTCCCTACCGGTCCCTACCAAAGACTTTAAAGTCTATGATCCATACAGAAAATGCCGAAAAGAGTGGACTATAAACCCTTTGTTTTATTTGTTTTTTTCTGTTGAAGTCTATAAGACTTTAATTTATTTGCTTTTTCTGTTGAAGTTTAATCAGCTAAGTAGGTTGCAAAGTATTTTCGTGGATATTTTTACAGTGGTAGATTTCATGGATGACCTATGGGATACTTCTCATTCAACTGTTATTGGGATACAAAATTGGAGTGTACTTAAAAATTGTTCATGGTTTCTAATGAGTCTACACCCACCTGGGCCCCGTTGAAGTTTAAGCCTATATTTTTTATTATAAAACGTTTAAAGATTTCATTTATATTTTTTTTAAAAAAAATAATTCATTTTAAATTTTTGTGGTCACTTCTGTTTAACTGTATAATTGTGTCTATTCATTTCGAAAGAATTAAATTTCTTTGCCGAATTCGTCGTTCTAGAAGTAGTCAGTTTTAAGAACATATATATATATATATATATAAAAAAAAAAAATTTATAATAGGGAAATTCTTTAGCAAATACCAAAAATTCATGCAAGGATTTTTATATAAGGTAGAAATTTAGTTTAATTTAAATTGTATTTTTACACTGAAATTCTTTAGTTTATGGAATATTTTTTAATCTACCAAAGTAAAAACAAAATGTAAAGGAATTAAAGAAAGCCTAATGTAGTATGCACAGTAAAAGAAACAAAAACTTAAAAATTTATTATAAAAAGTAATATTGATAGGTAATTGTTTAGTTCATGGTGGAAATCAATATTTCTTTAACTCTAAAAACTGTGAACCCATTAAATAAAACTAAATTAAAGAAAGCCTTATGAAGCTGGTAGATTATAAGAAGTTATATTGATATACCAAGATCAATGATTTTTTATTTTGGAAGTGAATTTAGGAGCTGAAAGAGCCAATATTCACTAGACTAGATTAGGCCTAATCACTTGCCAGTTAGGGCAGATTTAGCCTTCAAGTCTAGATTAGGTTGTCAAATAAGTTTATACATCTAGCAAACCAGTCAAATAAGTTTATACATCTAGCAAACCAGTCTTAACTTTATCTAACCTGGACTTCAAGGGTAAACCTACACCACAGGTGAGCAATTTAGGCCTAACCTGGTAAACTGGCTCTTTTAATTCTTAAATTTAAAAACTATATATATATATATATATATATATATATATATATATATATATATATATATATATATATATATATATATATATATATATATATATATATATAATATAAAGGATGGAGTGATACCAAAATTTTAACCAATACCAATACCAGTAATTTTAGATCATCCAAATATTGAGTACCAATAAAATACCTCGAATTTACTGATATCAAGTTTTTATTTAACTTACGAAAGTTGAAACAAGATTAGGAAATATTCATTTACCATAAAATTTAGGTTTTCTTCTATTTTAATTATTTTCCTTCATTAATTTCTGCAACATTCACTGTCTTCAATCCAACTTCGACTTTGTTGAATACCATAACTCATCTAGACCTTACCTCTTACACTTGACTGAACTCAGATGATTGAGTATTCTGATAGAAACCATTTTCTATTTCCTCTTACTGCCTCTATCCACAATTTTCAGCCAAAGGAAGTTGTTATTTATTTGAACGCAACAAATTTGTCTGTTTTTGGTTCTCTAATTTTGTCTGAATTTTCCACCTTTTGACTTAAAATCTCTTTTCCTTTTAAGAAAAAATTCATTTGTTCTGTTTATTTATCTCCTTAGTATTTCTTTAAAATACAACAGTGTACATATGTTTTAATATTTTATTATGATGGAAAGTCATTCTGAAACTCCAAGCTTTAAACAGACTAAGAAGAAATCCAAAAAAAAGTTAGAACTTGAAAGTGTCATTAATCCCTCATATCTTGGTAATGATTTTCAAGAAGAATTTTATAATTGCTGGAGGAATGATGGACAACAGATAAAACGAGGTAAAATTTAAATTTTAAAGGTAAGAAAGTATAAAAAAAAATTCAAACTTATTAGTTAAGGATTTGAATAAAAAATAGAAATTGAATTGCCTTAACTATATATATATATATATATATATATATATATATATATATATATATATATATATATATATATATATATATATATATATATATATATATCATAGATTTGTCAGAAGAAAAAGATTTAAGAGTGCTCAATGATCCTTTTAATTGTGCATTTATACCAAATATTCTACAAGATCTTAATTTACTTCATGAAGTTTCCTCAGAATTGGAAGATATAAGCTTACAAATTAAAAACAATGATTTATATAAGGTAAATAACACACACACACACACATTTAAATATTGTTTGTTTTATATATATATATATATATATATATATATATATATATATATATATATATATATATATATATTTTTTTTTTTTTTTTTTTTTTTTTTTTTTTTTATAATATATTATATATATATATATATATATATATATATATATATATATATATATATATATATATATATATATATATATATATATATATATATATATATATATATATATATATATATATATATATATATATATATATATATACAGTTTAAATGTAGTACTAATGATTTAAAAGAAATCACTAAACCAAGTGTTCAAAAATTATGCAAGTATATTGAAGGACCTTTAAAGAAATGGGTGGAAAAACTCAGTGGATTGAGTTTAAATGGAAAAGTCGCGATTAGTTGCTCAAAGTATGATTATTCAGGTAATATAGTTCATTTTTAGTTTAGTTTGATATTCAAGTTTGCATTCTTATCAGTTGAATATAATAATTTTAGTGCAACTTAAAAAAGGATTATGGGTCCACTCTGAATTTATATTCTTGTATCTTAATAGATAAAATAGTTATTAAAAAAAATTAAAATTGTTAAAGAAAAAATTTCCGGTAATCGTAAGGATAATGGTCTTGTTTTAATTGAATTTGAAGAAGTAAATAATTAAGAAAGTCAAAATTTCTCAGTCAAACTTAATACAATTATTACTACATTTTACTAAGAACTTTTTGACTTTCCCTCATATATTGAAGCAAAATAAAAAGAAGACACTTTAGATTAAGAGGATTTTTGGTAATATAAACTAATTCCTAATTATTCATATTGCTGAATAAAAGTCTTATAAAAAATTAGAGAAAGAGAGGTAACTTTTAAAAAGTGAGAACAATACTTCTAAAAAGGAGTACGAGTAACATGTAGCATCAAGAGAGATGGGGTCTTGTATGGTTATGGAAATTTCATTGTATTTTCATTATTATTAATACACTTCTCCTGGCCTAGAATTATTACTATTAGTAAGCTTCTCCCTCCCTAAAATTATTATTATTTATATCAATACACACTTCTGGCTTAGAAAAACATGTGTCTATATGTCTTTACCTGGACATGTTCAACACTCCAGTAATACTGCACTGTTAAAGACCCATGTGGCATCTGTACAGACTTTCAAAGACTCATTATTATTATTATTATTTTTTAGATGTTCTACTTTGCCATGATGATGAATTGGAGGGCAGAAGAATCGCTTTTGTGTTATATCTAGTTTCAGATTGGAAGAAAAGTTATGGAGGGAGTTTAGATTTATTTACCGTTGATGGTGAGTGCCTTATTATTATTATTAGTAGTAGTAGTAGTAATTAGTTTTAACCATAAATCAAATGAATCAAGATTATTAAATGGATTAATTTTAGTTTATTGTAAAAGTTTCCATGCAGTGTTCGTAGTTTTTTAAAAGCAGTTTTAGTAAAGGAGTTAGGATTAATCTCTCTTAAATATAAATATTGTTTGATCTTATTATTTGCCGCTGGTAATTTTCATTTTAGGCAAAGTTTATTTCTATTATTATTATTCCAATTCTGGTTAAGTTAACTTAGAAAGAGATTGTACCATAATGAAAATTTTAATTTCCATAAAAAAAAAAAATGGGGGAAAGAGGGAGGTATACTATAGACGTGAGGCCTCACTCCTTTCTTCCCCTTTCATTATTCTCTCCCATTAATTATGTTTTAAAAGATTAATTAAATTGGACTCTTTTTTTTTTAATAATAATAATAATTTATTATTATTATTATTCCAGAATATAATCGACCTTATTGTATAGCTAAAAGATTATATCCAAAGTTTAATTCTTTTGCATTTTTTGAAGTGTCTCCAGTTTCTTTCCATCAGGTAATATATATATATATATATATATATATATATATATATATATATATATATATATATATATATATATATATATATATATATATATATATATATATATATATATATATATATATTATTTATTTTATTTCACCTTTGGTGGAAAGAGGCCAGTCCTACAAAAATTTTCACCAGAGTTAGGGAAAAAGTCAGGAATCTGGTCAAGTTAAATGTCGACACGTTTCTAATACAAGGCGTTTGAAGGTGTGTAAATCATTGAAAATTGGGAAAATAAATAAAGGAAGTGTGTTCCAGATTTTACCAGTAGAGTACATTTAAGATTGAGCATAGCTGTTAAGTCTGGTGTCAGAGAGTTGGACAGAGAAAGGATGAGACTATGTAGAAAGGCGTGTCGCACGAGCCCTTCTCAATAGAGGAGATATGCGACGACAGAGTTCAGAAGAGCAGTGTCCATCGTAATAGCGATAGTATAGAGAGAGTGGCCCAACAATTTGATGAAAGAGAATGGATAGAATTAGTGAGAGCGAAAGAGTTAAAACGAAAAAAATCTAGACTCCACCTTTTCAAGGAGAGCTGTATGAGTGGAATCACCCCGGTTGTGTGATGCATACTCCATACAGGGGGGCGATCAACACCACTATAAAGAGCAAGAAACTGAGGTAGAGTGAAGAAATTCTTAAGGTACCTTAGAACACCTAACCTCTTAGAAGCTTGTTTAGAAAGAGAAGTAATGGGATCTTTCCTAGAAAGATCATGAAAAAAGAAACAAGGAGAATATTAAGAGGAGATGAAGGTTTGAGTTGTGTATTTTCGAAGAAAATGTCACAGGAAAAAATGTAATCTACTTTTGCTATAGGATCTGGTAACTCTTTCTATCTTTATTTCTACATAGGAGGGAATCCAGCCATCTCTGACCGGTATGTAGTCCTTGTCCTCTGATTTTCCTCAAAAGGTAGGTAGATTAATTTGACTTTTGCAACCTTTCGGTAAAGTGAGGGAAAATTTTCACTTCTGCTTAAAGAATGTCAATAGGATACATGTGGAAGTCACTATTTACTAACATTGCATCATTATGAATAGGCTCTGAAGGTTTGAAAGGACTGCTGAAGATAATGGTAAGATGATGATCTAAAGAAATATAACATTTACAATTCTGTTTAGACTTAGTCATGAAATTGACGATCTCTAATTTTCCCTCTTAACCGTTACTCAGAATATTTGCTTAGAAGTTCTAAATATTCTCAACAAGTCTTTGAACATTCAGATGTGGTAAAACCACGTGATCAGTCCGTCAAACTTCAGTTTCCTATTTTTAACATGTGTATCAGAGATTAAGAATATCTTTTGTCAATTTCGATTTTCGCTCCACCTTAATGTGGAATTTAATGATTTTAAGGTATTGAATGGCTACACCTAATTTCTTACTGCAATTGGGCTTTTCATCTCACGCTTAACTTGTATGATCCCTTTAAACTCATATTTCGGTATTTACATGACTGAAATTTAATAACTTCATGATTAAAATTTATCAAGCTGAGGTTTAAGTAGTGGACTCAGGAAGCTGCGAAGGTAGATGTGGTTTGGTTTTTGTACTTCTTCTTACGGGCCACTCAAGATTAATCCTTTTGTACAGTCTTTTTGAAAGCATGTAAGGAACTCGCAGTGCATTTTATAATAGTAGTATGTTGACAGTGTGTGGAAGTTTTTTTCATCTTGCTTTTGACTTCGTTTTCTTTCGATGCTTCAAGAAAATATATACAGGAGTACTCCATTTTTAATACGCGGCGATTTCATTTCAATGATATTTAATGCTTCAGTTCTCTTTAAGAAGAGATATAAAAATATTCTATGAAATAATATATGCTAAAATTAATAGCGTAAACATTTTTGTTTTACTCAGTTTTTATTAATATTCATACGAGTATTTCAGAGATGGGTGTAATGTCTAACTGATTTCAGGTATCAGAAGTTTTAACCAAAGATCAAACCAGACTCTCTATAAATGGTTGGTTCTACGGTACTCCTATAGTCTACCCTACGAGACCTTTTTTAAAATCTCCAGTTTTTATACTTCCTGGTGAAATTGAGGTTAGTATAATAGGTAGCTTTTTTAAATCTTAAATATAGGTTGTAGTTTGCTTGCCGAAAGGTTTAAAATATATTTTTTTTATTTAAGGTTTTTTATTTTATCTGTAGAAAACTGCATAGCCTTGTCGCTTTTACTCTTACTCTAGCAAAATAGTAGGTTTTTTCTTATGTATAGTGTAAGTTCAGTTGTGAAGTCTGCTTTACGTTTATTTTTGTTGTTAATACTTTTAAGTTTAAGTAATTGTATCTTGTTCTGTTTACTAGAGATAAAAATAATTTTTCCTTGGGGTACGTAATTTTGACTTGTATAATTATTAAATTACAAAATTATTTGTTTTCTCTTTCCCTCTTGTATTTTGATCGGTGTCATTGAGAATTGTAGGATCAGGATGAATAATACTCATTTAATTAATTGGTGGTGGTTTATTTCAAACGTATTTTCATTCTATTTTCTCTTGCATATGATTACATAGGTTTGTATCATTGTTTTGTGTGCATGTAATTTAAACAAAAACATAGGTCTCTGAACCTTACTTGAGAACTTTTTTTTTTTTATTTGTTGTATATATCTTGAACACCTTTGCACAATAAGTTTGACGTTCGACTAAAATTTGAGTTGAATTGTATAGCAATAATACTTTATCCAAAATGTTGGAAAGAATACTCATTACCTATTTTTCCCATCTTTATTTTTCTTGCTTTGAAAGACCTTACTTTAAATATACTGATATTTGAATCCTTCACTTGGTTCCTAGAGGAACTATCAAGAATGTTCCCGTTCTCGAGTAAGGCAATTTTATTTTTTTTTATTTTTTTTTACAAATTTTAGTAGTTTTTTTTAAAAGGAATGGGATTTAAAATATGAATTTTAATTTGCAAAGGAATATTTATCAAGTTTTAAATGCATGTTTTTATCAGTTCATATTTTTTTTTGAAATGAGTAACTGTTTTACAGGAAAGTATTTTGTATACATGGATAAGTCCTCTGTACTTAGATCAGACAACTCAAGAACAAGTGAGAAGTGAATTTCAAGAGAAATCTGAAATTCAGTTGTCAGATT
Organism: Armadillidium nasatum; assembly: GCA_009176605.1. Lineage (NCBI taxonomy): Eukaryota > Metazoa > Arthropoda > Malacostraca > Isopoda > Armadillidiidae > Armadillidium > Armadillidium nasatum. The sequence goes on along the minus strand of SEYY01001101.1, from coordinate 128,076 downwards.
TCTTGAAAAAGAAAAAGTATGATCTTTTAGCTGAAGCTTTGTCAAAGGAAGATCTTCGATGGAGGTGGGTTGGTCCCCCAAATAAAAGACTTTTAGAGGTTTGTTTATAATGTTTAGTTTGAAAAATAATTATTTCGTAAAAAAATTTTTTGACCTTTGTAAAATAAAATCCTCATTTTAAACAAAGATGAAAATCGATCACTTCTAATCTTGTATGGAATATTTATTTATTTTAATGTTGAGTATTTTTTTTTCCTTTTAACTTTGAATATTTAAAAAAAAAATAGGTAGTGAGTAAGAAAGATATTCCAGACATTGTTTCGGAGTACTTAACATTAATGCAATCTGATGCGATGTTTTTAATTTTGTCACAATTGACGGGTCTGGAATTGCATCATTTGGCTCCAAAAGATGAAAATGAAGAGGAGGAAACTTCAGAGGAATCTAGTAATGAAGGAGACGAAAAGAAGCTTGAATTTAAGTATAATGAAACCCCTTCAAGAAAAGATAAAGGATGCAGTACTAAAAAACGTAAAAATAAGTCTATGCAAAACGACACGAAAAAACGTAAATTAGGCTGTCGGTCAAAAGATGGAAATAAACCATATTGCGGTGTTGGAGGTTTGTTGGACGATGGCTGGGAGAGCGACATTGATTCGGATTTTGTTTCCAAGCTCCGACGAGACCAAACAGAATGTAAGTTTCTTTTCAGACTTTTTAATTTCACTTTCAAGCTTCGTTGCTATTTCACCTTGAGTATTACTCGTTTAAGTATTTGAGATAGTAATTAGCCTTTATTTCTTGAATTTTTACATTGATTTATTATTATTTTATTTTTTTAATATTTTGAAACTGATGGAATATAATTTGGGAAAGTGTTTTATTTTTATATTTCCGTAGTTAGAATCTAGAAGGAAGGGAATTAACTATGTTAATTTAAAAATTATTATTCATAAAGTTGTTAAAAAAGTTATATATTTCTTTTGACATTTTAATTTCAGTGGAATCAAAAGCAGAAGTAAGTTCGGAAATTCGCCGCTGGCGCTGGGGAGCTTATTCTCTAATGATAGACGACGACCTTCGGAGTAACAAAGATTTCGTTCTAGATGCCATTATGTATTTTAACGGGTCAAACGACTGGACTGCAGAATTCGGTGGAGGAACCGTTTACGTAGCTGAAGGTGATGACGAAGAGGTAAGTAGATATTTTGAAAAACTGTAAATTCATAAATTTCTCTACTGATATTGAAATGGTTTGTGTAGTTTCGTATATTAAACATTAAGAGACAGGCCTCTATTATAAAAGCTGGCATATGTCATGACTATTTTTCTTATCCTTTTACAGTTACTAACCGTACTTCCAGTGCCAAATTCTTTAGCCCTTGTGTACAGAGACAAAAAGACCTTCAGATTTACAAAACATGTTAATGTAAAGTCAAGAGACCTCGTAACGAATTCTGCTTTTCATGAAATCTTTTGTATGTACAGAGAAAATATTAAAAATTTGCGATAGTTTTATTACTTCCAATACATTGAGATTTACAGTATATTGTGAGTTTTGTGCGAACTCCAAAGTAAAAAGCCATAAGGGATAAGAATTAAAGAACTTTTTAAGATATTTATTGACATTGTGAACAAATATTCACTTTAAAAAATTGTGCGAATCCAAATAAAAGTATCAAAAATAGTAGTCCCGTATCAAAGTGCATATAATTATTTTTAAATTTCAAAAGGAAGCCAAATTTACGACATATACTTATTTATAGACATATTCCCCCCCTCGTTTTTTCATTTTAAATTCTTCCACTTTTCCTTCTCATGCAAACTCGAATTCTTATATCGTGTATGCTGACGTAGTCATCTCAAAACATTTCTGTAATATATTTTTCTCATGGCATTTATATATATAACCATGGTAATTTAATATATTTTTTCTTACGTCTCTCTTAATTATTACCTGAGCTTCATTCCCCCACCCCACCCCCCCATCGTGTTTTGCATGGTCATAACAAACATTCCATCTCGGCAAAAATTTCACTTCGCAAAACTATTTTTATCACTAATGCTTGGCCATTTTTATTACAAATTACGTAGGTTTAAAAAAATAAACTATGCGATCTTCCTAAGGCATGAAAGGGTTAATTCCCACTCAATGGTTTTGTAAATTTTAGTAAGAAGCATGCCACATTTAGGAACTTTATCAATTTCTCAAGAGTTTGTTCATAAATAGTTTTTTTTTATTTTATCCATAAAATAAAATTTTTCAAAGCATTCAACAAAAATAAACTACCAAAAAAAAATTATTAAAACTTGTACATAAGTAATTTGACATTCTGCATTTTTTTTTTTTTTCATTATACAAAATAAAAGTAGATAAACGATTAGTCATTGAACTTGGCAATAATGTTTCCATTCTTTTAATTCAATATGGACTAAAATTGAAATTTGTGAGAGAGACGCTGCACAATAAAGGAATAAACACGAAATTACTCACGTTAACAATTTTATGTTACTCCAAGTTTATCAGTATTACTCCCCTTGACAAAACTTATATTTCTGGTTAAACCATTCTTAGATTTGGGTGATGTCGACTGTTTCCTCTTTTTGCTCTTAACTCTCAAAGGAACCGAACACGATATATTAAGTCCGTCTTCGCCATTCCACGCAACCCCATTTACAGACTTCGATTCATCTTTTTCATTACATTTCACTCTCGTTTTTGCCTTTGTCTTTAATTTATCATCTTTTGTCTTTGTTGATGCTTTAATATAGAGTTTCTTGTACCGCTTTCGTTCTTTTAATTCCTCTTCGAATTGCTCGAGTTTGACTTCTCTTACCAGCTTCCTCTTCCTGTCCTTTACTTGATTTGATGCAACAGCGCCTGAAAAAAAATATTAGTAGATATATTTATAATAAACAAACAATTTGCAGAACACTGAAGACTCAATATAAGGAAATTACAATGAAATGCAGCGATAAGCAAATTGACAAATTGATTATCAGCCTCAACCTTGTGGGCAATTATCTACTTTTTACATAAGATTTATTGTATGTAATTAATCATACTCAAATTTCATATTTGTAATTAAATTTACTTTTTATGTAAAATGAATATATGAAAAATATTCCGACAAAACTTATCGCACATTTTTCAACTGTAAACTGATTCAAAGTAATATATATATATATATATATATATATATATATATATATATATATATATATATATATATATATATATATATATATATATATATATATATATATATATATATATATATATATATATATATAATATATATTATTTCTGTTATTATTAAATTTTTAAAACCTTAAGGATTTCTTCTTTATTTCTGTTTCTTGACAGGTTAATTTCACTTTGGTCTTATACCTCATACCATGTTCTTCTCTAAGTCTCTTTGAACCTCTTGAACACTTAATAATAAAATTAAAATCAAACAAACACATTTACAAAAAAAAACTGGATACGATTTTAACTTATTATGAATTACTTGGATACAATTATAACTTATTATGAATTACTAAGTTAATTAAATAATTTTTGAATATCCATTTTCTAACTTCTTTATTCTTTTATTTTTATACTCCTAAATTCCAATCATTTCTCCGACCCTTCTTTCATCTTAAACTTTGCTTCTGCCACCTAATAATAATATACTCCCATTGCTGCTATCCTCGCAAGACATTTACATCCAAAACTTACCTTTCCTCATTGTTTCACACTCATATAGTCAAGCAGAGCATGATCATTTTACTTATCAAAGTACATTTGTTCAAACCTCCTCTTATTAAATTAGGTGTTTTGTACTATCAAATCCAGTAGCACAAACCAATAATTTTTCATTGTTTTCATTCTTATTTTCTACTTCAAAAGGACCTACAATCCCTCTCACTTCTACATCACTCATCCTTACATTTAAATCATCCGACAAGCATATTTTACCCTACTAAAACCACCCAAACATTCAATCAACTCATCCGAAAACACTTCCATTATTTCTGCACCATACAGACACTATATGCATTTAAAAATATCCAGTTCTCATTTCTCAAATATATCAATATACTCACATTAACCTTGAACTATTTAATTAATTTATTTTTATTCACATATTTTCCACAATTTTTCTTTCGTAATTGTTCCCACACTTTCCTCTAGCCCCAACACTCTCCCTCACCTATGAAAATGATCCAAGTAGCTCCCAAATCAACCTTCTCTATGACCTTTCAGTTTAGTCTCCTCAAAATACAATAACCAATCCCTATTTTTAGCAAATCACTCCACTTCTTCTCTCTTGCCCTCTTCATTCATACTTCTAACATTTAAAGAAATAATTTTAACATCTATTTCTTTTAATTTTTTTTCTCCTCTGAGGCTCCTCCTCATATAAGTGAGATTAATATATATATATATATTATATATATTATATATATATATATATATATATATATATATATATATATATATATATATATATATATATATATATATATATATATATATATATATATATATATATATATATATATATATATATATATATATATATATATATATATATATATATATATATATATATATATATATATATATATATATATATATATATATATATATATATATATATATATATATATATATATATATATATATACTCAGCACCATATCCCGCATGAAGCAAGGTGGTGTCAACTGCAGAAATATTAATATTCCTGCAACCATATGTGGGAAGAGAGAAAATCTGGTTAAAAGGGTTCCTAGCCTCTAGAACCATGAGAAGAACTATTCTTCATTTGTCCTGACTGTATCAAAATAACCATCCTTTATCCAAACCCATTTTTTCCTTTTAATATTAAATTTCTATTTCACTGTCGAAAGTACGTTATGTTGAAGGATTTGTTGCTTCACCACATATGTAAAAAAATAATTTTATTAAATTTCTTTTAATTCACTTTCAAAAAATACTGAATTATAATAACAAAATATCAATTTTTTCTTTTTTTTAACTCCCATTCAATATTATTCTATCACATAATTCTCTAAACAAACTCTGTAAGTTTAGGAAGATGATCTTGAAGCTTTAGATCCAATAGCTTTCTTTTTAATTCTCATCTCTTCTCTTCTGTTTTCCTTGTGATGTTCCTAACTTTTATTCTTCCCATCTACTTTCAAGCACATCCACACTAGATGACAGTCGAAATATATATATATATATATATAATATATATATATATATATATATATATATATATATATATATATATATATATATATATATATATATATATATATATATATATATATATATATATACAAACCTTTAATTGTATTTTGCAAGAACTTTTTGTTAGTAGGAGGTAGCTTGGGTTTTAACCAACCAGAAGGACCAACCATTTCAGCTCTCAATGCACCCCTTCTAGCTTCTTGTAATAAAGCATTCTCTGCCAATCTGATATATATATATATATATATATATATATATATATATATATATATATATATATATATATATATATATATATATATATATATATATATATATATATATATATATATATATATATATATATATATATACAGTTTGAACTTTTGATATTGAATTTTTGCTATTGATATATCACACTTTTTACTGATTTATCAATTTTGCTATAGCAATTAATAAACTGTAGTTGTTATTTAAGATTTTTTTAATGAACGAACTGTAGTTTTAAGATCTATGTTTTTTTTTTTTGTTTTTTTTTAATTTTTAATTCTTAATTTGCTTCTTA
>SEYY01001101.1:117286-119786 GCA_009176605.1 Armadillidium nasatum | reverse complement strand
TCTGTATAACTTTTGAAGACATTTTTGTATGCACATCATTTCAGCGCTGTGCATATAAAAAAAATTTTTAATTTTAATAATTTTCCCATGCACAAAACAAAATGGTAGGGTTTAAAAATAAAATTTTCAGAGGTTGTACAATTAGCCAAGATGCACATTTTTATCTATAAAAAAAATTTTGTATATCAAATCATTTTGCTGCATTATATTTTTCCTGTGTACACTGTACAGCATCAATATGATAGGGAACACAAGAAATTATACTAAACAAAAAACATGAATTTTTCCCAACTATACTATACTGAAAATTTTGTGTATCTTAGTAAAAAAAGTTAAAAAGCTATTACAAATTTTTTCTGGTTAGTTCTACCCTGTCTTTGAACAATATTAATATTTTCTTACCCTGTCTTTGAACAATATTAATATTTTCTAAATAGTAAAGATAATTTACATTCTTTTAAATGCAAGCACTTAGCTGTTATATTTTTCAAATCCTCTAAGTTTAATTTTTATATACTCAATATTTTTTTAAAGACAACCTTAGAAAATATTTTGAAATTTGTCAAAAAAAAAAAAATATACAAAAAGGGGGAAATTTTTTTTGAGTTAGTTATTTTATTAAATTTATATATAAAACACAGAAATATGAAGACTATTCTACCAAAAAAAATTTAAAATAAGAATATAAAATAGTTTTTTCGTAAAAAAAAAAAAAAATATGATTAAAATTTACTTTTGAGGGTGGTTAATTTTTAAACTGCATGGTTAGTTTTCCTTTATTTGATATATATATATATATATATATATATATATATATATATATATATATATATATATATATATATATATATATATATATATATATATATATATATATATATATATATAATCACCCCAATAGATAAATATTCGTATACCATACATTTGTATCTTTTATAAAATGCATGAATAATAAAGGCATATTTCAAGAAACAATTAATTCAACTTAAATATTATTGCAGTACAGCAATGAAAATATAAAATGCATATCATACAATCATTTATCAACAAGGGCTCTGCCCTGATACCCCACAAACTATAAGTGCTGGTGACAAAATTTTCACTTTATAATATATATATATATATATATATATATATATATATATATATATATATATATATATATATATATATATATATATATATATATATATATATATATATATAGTCTTGAATCCGATTTAGCAACACTGTAAAAATAGACAGTGAAAGGACAATACATCTTTGAATAGGGCAATCGAATTAGCGAGTAAAAATGATACACCATATTGGAAAAAAATATTCTAATCATTTAACATTTTTTTTAATTCTTTTAAAGGTATTTTTATTTATTTATTTATTTATTTTTTTTTATTTATTTATATTTTTACCATTTGCTGATAAATCAAAAAAATTCATAAGATTATTTCCTCTACGTAATTAGGCCAAGCAGAAAAAAAAAAATCACAGTTATATTCTTAATAATTACTGATTTTAACTTCTACCTTTGAAATATTGGTAATTTTGCATATCAGCTTAAAGTTATTTATAGTAGTTTGCATTAATAAACTAGATGTTGCATGTAAAATTGTGTTTATATATAAGTGATTATATGCATAAATTAACTTCAAATTCGAGATAAACATTTTATAAATGGGAACTTTAGCATATTTTGACTGGGACAGTCTTGATAGGACCTTGCAGCTTATAACCGCATGTTATATTTTTTTTTTTGTTCTATGTGTATGTTAGATAACATTTTTTTTAAAGGTGTATGTTTGACTGTGCCAATCTTGATAGGCCCTTGTGACTTATCTTTTTTTTCTTATGTCTTATGTTCAGTTCATAAGAACATTAAGAGGCATGCAGAAAATAAGTTTCTATGCATACAATTACATAGGCCTAAATTATTGATTAACTTACTTTGCTAATTCTTCTTCAGACACCATTTCTTGTTAATTTTTTAATGCTTTAGAATAAATAGGAAACAAAATGAAAAAATAAATTCATGCAATGTTGGAAAACGTAAGCCTCTAAGCACCAAACAGGTAGGAATTTGGTAACATAAAAAGTGCCAGTATATGCACAGTATATTATTTATATGTAATATAAATTTAACTTTCTGTATAAGTACGATGAAGTATATACACAATTTACTAGAACAGTTAAACAAAGTATTAATGTATATTTTATATTTGCAAATTTATTAAAACAATTTTTAAAATAATATAAAAAATATTTAGGGGTTTACAGTAATTTTTTTTCTGGTTCGATTTTTTGAGCCAGAGTTGCCAATTGATATTCACTAATAGCTAATATAAAATAGCTAAATAAATTGTAACCTTTGATCAAAGTTTACCAAAGTTCATACGGTAAACTTTGCCTTTGATTATAAGAACTTTCATTCTCATAGTAAACAAAAATATGAAATTTTAATAAGTAAATGAATTTAGTAAAAAATAATAGCTTAATGATTATGGGG
>SEYY01001101.1:60904-82186 GCA_009176605.1 Armadillidium nasatum | reverse complement strand
TATATATATATATATATATATATATATATATATATATATATATATATATATATATATATATATATATATAATACACACACACACAGCTGGTGGTATCGATATTTAAATATATCCATCTAACTATATATTTATGTTATAGGATGTTAGGATATCGATCTCCGATATTTAGATCAATTTATAGTTTTTCAAGGGATTTAACATGCCCATGAGGTCTGCCCCAGTCACCATTGGTATATCTGAATTAATACATGTGTTATAAACATTGTCTTAAAAGAAAAATTTGTGAAAAAAATATATAACTATATACCCTTTTTTTTTTTTTAAATTAAAATATGAATTAAAAATGTTTTTTAACAAAGCTAGAAAATATAGTAACTAACAAAACAAATAGATTAGAAATTAAAAAATTATAATTTTTAATATTAGCCTCAAACGTAGGCCATCTACGCTACACCTGTTATTGCATATATATAAACTATGATAATTTCAATTTTAACTTAAAATTACTATCTAAAATATATCTAAGGCATTTTGCCGAGTATGGCATGCCTTACCGTTTTCCAAGCTTTTCTCCTTCTCTTTGCTTTCTTATGTCAGCTTTCTTTCTAATCACTCCATATTGGCTGATCTTGATGGGAAGACTTTCATTTCCTGTCAATAGTGATATTCTTTGTTTCCCTCTAAAAGACACCTACTTTTCAGATTCTTTTGATAGGTCCTCAATCTTTTCTGATGACAATATGAACATCAATGGCCTTCACATAAATAAATAAAAAATGTCTTGGCACATCACAATGGATGTCATGGCGCCCTCGAAGAAGGGAGTTCTGGTTAGGCTGTGAGATTTTTCTTCTTTGCAATTACTACATTTACACAAGGATTTCATCCGCGCATGTATGGGGTACTGTTCCCATATCTGGGGTGACGTAGGTTTCACCTGTCTTCTGAACAGAGTAGAGTTAGAAGTTAAAAGACTTAAGAACTCTTCTACTCTTTCCAGTTCACCTGACCCTTCATCTTTGCGACGTGATGTTTGTTTTTCCCATACGCACTAAAGAGCAAATGCTCGAGGGAACCAACCACTAGTATACCTCCACCTTTACGCCATCTTTGTAGCACAAAGGGAGCACTGTCTGCACAGCACATGAATTTTGTATGGACATAAGCAACTCCAGACTTCTCTGTTGTGGTGCTTCTTTCTTTCTGGACACCTCTGCTTTACAGAATTATCTTACATCTGTGCTTCCAACTGAATCTAATCTTAATTACTTTAAAGCTCACGTCTGTGCCCACCTACAAAATTTGCATTAGGTGGCAATTGTAGGGATTTTCATTTATTTTAACACTTTATCACGGAATAGAGCTATGCCCGTGAGCAGTGGTGATAACTTTCAAAAAAAAAAAAAAAAGATTTATATTAAATGTTAATTTTAACTGCTTTATAATATTCTAATAGAAAATATCCAACAGTCAATTATACATATTCTTCTTAAAACTTCAGCAAAATCATAAATTTTCATTTACTATTAAAAGGACTTGATTTTCCATGGGTTTGCCACCTCTGGTCTATATCAATAATTAATACTAAAATAATAATAATAATAATAAACAAAAAAATTACACAACTCTTGTTTTAGTTTAAAATTTGAAAGGAGTTCTACCTATGTAAACCATTCTACCTGACTAGTCCAAATGTTCATTTCAGAATAAGAAGTTTGATGAAAAGTTGAAGAATAGTACCCAGTCAGGTTTCCAACACTGCTTGCCCCTTCTACTGGCTGATTATGATCAATATTTCTGGAAGACATTACTGGAGACACTGGATGATTATATGACTGCAGTGAGTGATATATCTGATCAACATTAAAAAATCTGAAAGAGAATATTTGAAGGTAATGATTTTATAAACATAAAAATTAAATTTCTCAGAAGATATGCTAAAAAAGAACTTACCAGTCAATAAGAAAAGCAAAGAGATTTGTGAAAATTAACTTAGCAATAAATAATAATAAGGACCCAAAAATGTAAAAATGTTTTTTTAAGCTTTTATAAATTTAAAAGTAGGAACAGGGTAATTGGTCCAATTAAAATTAATGAAAATATTGTAAGTTCAGATAAAGAATTTGTAACATTTTCAATGTTTATTTTGCATCAGTGCTTAGAAACTAACAATTCTGGAATGCAATCAATAAATATGGTTACTGTATTAGAATTTGAGGTAAAAGAAATTAAATCTTTACTTGACTGTAATGACCCAAGTAAAGCTGCAGGTTCCAATGGAATACATGGTAGATTTTTAAAAGTAGGTAGTAGCAGCATTACAAAGGTACTGTATTTGATTTTTAAACAATCTTTTTCATTTTGTGAGGTACCAGAGGGCTTGAAAACAATATACACTGTGCCAATTTACAAGAAAGGTAGTAAGGAATATTAACATCTCTAGCTGTAAAAGTTTTAGGAAAGTTAGTGAAAACTCATTTAGAAAAGCAAATGGATGATAACAAGGTATTGTATGACTCCAAGAATGGTTTAAGAAAGGGTAGATAATGTCAGTCAAAACTTTAAAAATTTATGTAACACATTACTGACTGCACTGATAAGAACCAGTAGAGGTTATACATTTGGACTTCTGCTAAATCTTTGATAAAATATCCTGTGTAAAGCTGATGCAAAAGTTAGCAAAATGTGATATAGGTAGAGTGTGATTGGTTGGATTTAAGAATGGTTAAGGAAAGAATGGCAGTCTATACTCTAAATGGCAATAAATAATCACGGAAAATGGTAAAGAATGATGTCCCACAGGGTTGCAGTGGGGGCCACTACTGTTTCTCAATTATGTAAATGAGTTGGCCCAGGGACTAAAGGGAAAGGTTTTTAAGTTTGTAGATGATACCAAAGTGGCTACATCCATAAGGAATAGTGATGGATACATTAGGTTTCAAAGTTATTTAGATAGGCTTCTTGCATTGGCTGATAAGTGGCAAATGAATTTTAATAGTATGGCTTGAGTTTATGAACCATTCAAAAGATTTGATATGAATATTAGCAGTAACATCAAAATGGTTAATCAGTGTTTGGATGAAAGGAATAGTCAATAAGATGTTAAGTATAACAAACCAAAATGATGCTTATAAGTGTAAGGAGGTTTTAAATAAACTGCAAAATAGCTATGTTAAGCCAGTACTGGAGTATTAATCACAAATTTAGGCTCCACGTTTAAGAAAAGACATAGATATGCTGGAAAGCGTGCAATATGGAGCAACAAGGATGACTTGTTACTTTGAGAGCAAGAGTTACAAGGAAAGGCTGAAAGAGTTGGGAATGTTTTCTGCTGAAACGAGATTCCTTTGAGCAAATATGATACAAGTTTACAAAAGTTTTGAATCTAATTACAATATTAACATCAATAAATTCTTTACAGCAGACCATGGAAACGAGATCAGGGGTAATCATAAAGTTATAAAGAAGTCAGGCAAATTGGATGTAAGAAAACTTATTCAATAATGGAGTTGTTATTTTTTGCACTAGTTTGCAGAAAGAAGTTGTTACTAAACCTAACAAACCTTGGTTTAACTTTACTTGTTCTCATGCTATCCGCAAGCAGAGATGTTGTCTTTAGGGATTACCATCCTCTTCAAACTCCAGAAACTCACACAACTTATATTTCAACCCGGAATCGTGCAAAATCTATCCATTGTAACACTAAAAATTCTTTTCTCAGTAAAAAATGCAATAATCTTTCTGGTTCTTCTTCTTCATGTTCTTTCTGGCATTTTGCAAAAAATATTAACTCTAACATTGCTTCTTCCTCTTTCCCTCCTCTAGTATCTTCTGATGGTTCAACTGCCATTTTGCCTTCCTCTATAGCTGAACTCTTTGATCAAATTTTTGCCTTTAATTCAAGCTTGGACGATTCTGGAGCTGTTCCTATTCCTTCAACCCCTTCCAACTCATATATGCCTAAAATTAGATTTCTTCTAAAGACATTTCTGCTCTCTCTGAGTTTAACAAAATATGTGCTTCCAAGCTTGCACCGTGCCTTTGTAAACTATTTCGTCCATGTCTTTCTACTTCAACCTTCCCTTCTTGCTGGAAACGTGCCCTCATTCAGAATGTGACAAAGGGGGACCCATCTCAACCCCGTAACTCCCACCCAATTTCTTTAACCTCCTTTCTTTCTAAAGTTTTCAAATCTATCCTTAACAGGAAGATTTGGAAACATCTCAATTCTTCTAATCTTATCTCTGATCGCCAGTATGGCTTTCGTAAGTAACGCTCTATTGGTGATCTTCTTTCCCTACTCTCTTGACTCTTGGTCCTCTGCTTTTCGGCATTTCAGTGAACCTTTTGCTATCACGCTGGACAGATCGAAAGCTTTCGAGTGTGTGGTACACACTAAATATTCCTCTTTCAGAATTTATCCTTCTTTCACTGTGGCCTTCTCTCAGATTTCCTTTCTGGTCTTTCTATAACAGCTGTTGTAGACAGCCATCATTCATCTTATAAATCTATTAATAATGGTCTTCCTCAAGAAAAACTGGTCATTTTCAAAGTCTCAAAAACTCAATTCCTCCATCTCTCAACTCAACACAATCTTCCACACAACTATGATATCTTCTTCAAAAACAAAACTCAAACCTTCATCTCTTAAATATTCTTGGTATTTTTTTCTCGTGATCTTTCTTGGAAAGATCACATTACTTTTTTCTAAACAAGCTTCTAAGAGGTTGGGTGTTCTGAGGTGCCTTCAGAATTTCTTCACACACCCCAGATGCTTGCTCTTTATAGGGGTGTTGTTCGCCAGTGTATTGAATACGTCTGACATATCTGGGGTGGTTCCACTCATATAGCTCTCCTTGAAAAGGTGGAGTAGAGGACTCTTTTCATCTTATCAACTCTCCTACTCTCACTAATCTTTTCAATCTCTTTCTGCCATCGAATTGTCTCTTATCTATACTATCGTTATTACAACGGACACCGCTCTTCTGAACTCTCTCATTGCATACCTCCTCCTTTGAGAAGAGCTCGAGCTACATGTCTTTCTACACAGTCTCATCTTTTCTCTGTCCAACTCTCCGACCTCAGACTTGACCACTATGCTCAATCTTACATGTACCTACTAATAAAGTCTGGAACACACTCCTTTCATCTATTTTCCCAATTTCCTATGACTTACCTTTTCAAACGCAGTGTTTCGGGACATGTTTGGGCCTTTAATCTGACAAGGATCTTCAATTTTTTTTTTTTTCTTTTGTTTAAATTGGTTTCCCTCAACCTTAATTAAATATAAATATATATTATATATTATAATATAATATATATATATATATATATATATATATATATATATATATATATTATATATATAATATTATTTTATATATATAATATATATATATATGCGCTTTTTTTAAAAGTCAGAAATGGTATCGGTATAAAGTATAATTATCAGTCAAGTTGATAATCTTTGGTTCAATCAAAAAAATTGGTATCGCTCCATCCATAGTTATTTCATTTCAATTCCTAACATTATACCTGGATGTCTTCATTAAAAATTAAAATCTTGTCTTCATTAATATTTTACATTTGTAATGCATTTTGAAGAGCAATATCAAATTCATCATAAACTTTCAACAAAATTAACATCAATCATTATAACATATAACTTTATAGGGCTCTAGTCACAATTACTGTATACAATTTACATTTACCATCCAAGCAATTATGATACCCCCACCATCCAGATACTGAAAGTCCTTACTTAAATGATGAAAGTGAATCCCACTTAACAGCTTCCTCAGTCAAATCATCCAAATATTAGCAACTCTGACTGTCAAAATAATAATTAAAATTTCCTTTTGACCTTAATTATTTTCTTGGTGTTTCTATACTACACACTGTTTTTCTCACTAAGCAAGGTTTTAATTTAAGTGGATGTCTGCTTAGATGTCTTTTTATACCATTTTGCATCACCCCAGATGCATGATAAGCACAAAGGTGTCATCTATTCTTGTATGGAATGGGCATCACATATCTGAAGTGGTTCACCTCACACAGTTACTCTTAGAAGTTTGTACTATAGGTTTTTTTATCTTACGAACTTATATACTCCAACTGATTGTCTTCACTCTCTTTTTAACACTCAACTACTGCTTCACTTTCTTTATCCTATAATATTGGAACATCGACACAGTTTTCCTTAACACTTTAGTCACATTCTTTCCTTTTCAACAGAGTCTCATTCTTTTAATGTTCCCCAATTCACAAACCCTAGACTCAACAGCTATGCTAATTCCTTCAAATGATTTTCTGATAAAGACTTACACCCTCATCTTTCATTTTCCATTTCGTTGACCTATGACTTATTTTAGCCTTTGATCTAAATGAGTGTTTGTAACTTTGTCTTTCTTCAGTCTTATCCTTTTTCTGTCATACAGCTCAATGACCCTAAACTTAACAGCCATGATACCTATTCTTTCAAGTACTTTTCTGGTAATGACTAGAACTCCCATTTTTCTTTTATTTCCTCTATTTTAACACAATTTATAATGATGTGCATTGGTAATATGTCAGCCTTTTCACCAAAATATAAAATTGGCTTTCCCTCTCTGGTTGATTTTATGAAGGCATCTGACCTTTACCCAAAATAGTTGACATAAAAATAAAAATAGATGTGGTTGTCAAGTGATTTTAACATCTTCGTTGAGAATAACATTATCGAGTCTGACAACTGACACTCGATATATAACTATCATCAATATGTACATAAATGTAATGAACTGTCATAAACAAAAACCTTTGAATAACAATATTTTGTTTCTCAATTTCTCAACCATTCCACAACAGTAGAAAACTGGGGGAAAAAAATATATATATATTTCAATGACATCTTTGAAACCTAAAAATTTTGAAAAGTTAAATAAACTTGCATTTATATAAAAGGGTTATATAAATAGCCTATAAATTAAAATATTACAAATACTAACTTCTGAGATATAGGTGATAATATTCCACAAGGAGAAACTGGAGTAATGGATGGTCCTGGAGGTATATCTGAATCGCATGGAAGGAAGGAAGTGAGTGAGGTAATCTTCTAAAAGAGCTGGATACAATGATTCTTTGATTGAAGTCCAATAATTAGTCGATTGCTGATTTCCATTTCCAACTAAGTATATATACCAAAATGAAATACATAATATTCAAAAGAATCTAATTTTGGCTAAGACTTAATATGTCCAATAATTATATATTGAAATATATATATATATAATATATATATATATTATATATATATATATATATAATATTATATATATTATATATATTATATATATATATATATATATATTATATAATATATATAGTATATTATATAATATTATTATATATATTATTTTTTTTTTTTTTTTTTTTTTTAAGTTCACATTTCACGGCATTGCCCTATTCGAGGAGAGGAACATTTCTAGGTAGTATATACCTAGGATCCCGAAGTGGGATCGAACCGGCGCGCCTCAAGCACGTGAGTCAATCACTTTACCGTTTGAGCCACGGTATATATATATATATATATATATTATATATATATATATATTATATATATTATATATTATATATATATATATATATATATATATATATATATATATATATATATATATATATATATATATAATATATATATATATATATATATATATATATATATATATGTTTTATGAGGAATAGTAAAGAATTTAGGTGATAGTATGGACCATCCCAAGTAAAATTGTTCTCATAAACATGTGTCCAAATTTCAATGGGTGTGGATATTCAGTCATTTTAGTTATAGGGATTGTTGATCTTAAGCCATGTAAGTTACTGTGACAAAATAAAGCAAATTTTACCACAAATTAATTCCGTTGTATTTATAAATACACAGTAAATTATTCACTGTAAAATTCACAATTGACTAGTTAGAAATTTCTTATAGAAGGTGAAATGTTACATTCTGCCTATTTTCAATTGGTGTAGAGATACAACTGTTGAAATATAAAATATACTAAGTACTCCTTTAGAGGTTGTTAATGAAATACAAATGGATTATTAAGTGCATTTATTAATGAATTAAATAAAAGATAAACAATTTTTATACTACATTGCATCGGTTTAGAGTAAATGTTTAAATAACCCACCATCGACTTCAATACACTTTACAACCCTCCTGCCAATTGAACAGGTAGCTCTACATATTGTATGTTGGTCTTCTTTTATGATTGCAACAATATGCATAATGCGAGCTACCAATTCCTATCTTGTGTTTATCTGTATTTTGTACACTTCAATTTTCATCCATCCCCATAGACAATAATCTAAAGATGTAAGGTCTGGGGACCTTTAGTGGCCAACTAATGTGACCACTGCAGCTGATCCACCGTACAGATAATATCTGATTTAGATGCTGCATCACCTGATGAGTAGAATGTGCGAGGCCTCCGTTTTGCTGGAAGAACATATATGCAACCTTACAGCCAAAGGAACATCCTCCAATACATGGGCCTTTTGAGACGATTTGGTTAGACAATAAGACTGATTAACCACACATTAACAAAAACGCGATGCTGAAAACTTCATCTCACAATGACTCTGTAGATTTTCGTCTGATTATCTATGTGAGTTATGGGTGTTGTCAAAGATGTCACAAGTAAAAGTAGCCTCATCAATGAAAAATATAAATGGCATTAGTCAGCAATTAGCTAGTATTAATCAACAAAACCACAATCGTTTCACTTCATCTAATGTTTGAAATTTTGCATCCGCTGTAATTGAAAGGATGCAAGCCATGCTGACGTTATGTTCACCATACCCTTGTGTGGGGAACACTGATACATCTCGAAATAGAACTTGTGCTTGATGCAGGGCTTTGTTCTACTGACTGAAGAATGTTTTCTACTTATCCACATTTTGTTCATAGGCATATTTAGATGAAGTATGCCTGCTGGAAATACACCTGTTTTATGAAGTTGATTGATTGATTGATAGTAAACACTAGTAAACACTCTTGAATATGGCACTCTGGGGGTTGGGAACTTTCTACAAGCAGCAAGAGCATTTCCATTTAAAAAAACATAAACAAATACCATGTCAACATATTCAATGAGTGTAAAGGCAAATGGCATTGCTATAAACAATAAAAATTAAAAAGAATGAATAAGATAAAATAATGAATGCTAATATAACATAATACATTCGAAACTGGAGTTGCTTCCTTTTTTGGGTTCCAGCTCCACCCACAATCCTAGATACGGCTCTGCTTCCAACTCCGCCAAAATCTTTCGCTCCAGCTCCAACTCCCCAGCCCTCCTTTCAAGGCTATAAATCATTTACATCGCTCTACAATGCACTCTTTCCAGTATATCATTGTCATTTCTTAAATGTGGGGTCAAACTTGTGCACAATACTCCAATACTGATTGAACATAGCTATTATAGTTTATCTCCTTGCTCTCATAAACAACATTGTGATTTATTATACTTACCTTCTTATTAACTCTATTCCTTGCTTCCAAACATTGATTAGCCACTTCTAGATTATTGTTAATAATCACACTTAAATCTTTTTCTTGGTTCATAGACTTAACACAATCTCTATTCATATCATATTTAAATCTTTCATTCGAGTAACCTACATGAAGAGCCTTTTTAAGGAGGAAGTCACTTAAGGTATCACCAATAAGGTTACAAACCTTACAAATCCTTGGTCCAAATCATTTATATATTGGCACTAATACTGAACCCTGTGGGACATCACTTTTCACCAATTCTCATAATGATTTACTGCCATTCAGTAGTACACACTACACTACCTTCTATTCTTCACCTCTCTTTAATCTAACAATGCATCACTCCACCTGCACCACAATGTGATACCTTTTGCTTCAGCCTCACATAGGTTATATTATCAAAAACCTTGCTGAAGTCTAAAAATACAACTTAACTATTCAGGTTGCAAGAAAAGATTTTCCTTCTGAACAGTTACTACAATTATAAAAGGATTTTATTCGTCCTTGCATTAAGAACTGGTCTCACATTTGGGAACTCCAGTTCTTCCATTCCTTTGGATAGGGTCGAGTCTAAGGCTAAAAGACAAATTAACTGTCCTATACTTTCAAACTCTCTTGACCCACTATCTCTGCAACATGATGCTGGCACACTATCTCTTTTCTATAGGCACTACAATGCCAGGTACTCAAGGGAAATGGTCTCTCGCATTCCAACACCAATGTGTCACAATCACAGCATAAGGAATGCCCTGCTTTCACACAAATTGTGTGAATACTGGAAGCCACAGACTTGCTCATTATAGTACCTTTCTTTCCAGCCACATCTGTTCTGTGGAACTCGCTATCATCATTGTTTTTCCTTCTCCATTCAAGGCTTCAGTTTGTGCCCACCTTCAGAGATTTGCATTAGGTTCAGGGATGGGTGAGTTTCTTTTCCTTTTTATGTTTTATTTATGCTTCCTCCATGAAAAGAACTCTTCCAGTGAGAATTGGTGAACTGCTTAAAATAAATTTTAAAAATTTTTATATTTAAAAAACAAATTGAATCCTCTTGATCAATGCAGTCCGAAATGAATTCCATAGATTCTAAAAGATTTGCCTAACACAATCTACCTTTTCTGAAACCATTCTAGGAGTCATACAGTATCTTATCTTCCAAATGTTTCTCTATACTACAACATTAAAGTAACTTTCTTAAAACATTTACAACCAGAGATGTTAAGCTAACTGGCCTATAATTTCCTAAATCTTCATTACTACCCTTCTTATAAATAGGGACAATGCATGCAGGTTTCTAGTCCTACAACATCTCAATAAATGTAATAGATTGTTTAAAAATCAAATAAGATGTCTTAGCAATACTGCTACTATGCTTCTTTAGAATTCTACCATTTACACCATCGAGATCTACAGATTTACTTGGGACAAAGAAGCCTCTAAAATAATGTACTTTTTTTTTTTTTTTTTTTTTTTTTTTTTTTTTTTTTTTATAACATACTTTATTAATATATCTAATTTTTTTCTACCTTGTATTTAGGTATGTGAAAGTTACAGAAAATGCTCAAATATACTTAAATACAGAATATAATAAATGAATTTTTTTATAAAAAATAAACTGAAATATTTTATAATTAAAGGATACTGAACAGAAGAGAATTTGCAGTTTTTCCTGGTGCAAGATACTGCAATTTATTTGTATAAAATGGTCCTGCAGTTCCGTCCTGAATTTCATTTCTTATCTTAGCCTGAAAAAAATAAAATAAAAATAAAAAAAATAAATATAATGAAATGATAAATATTTCAGATAACATTTTTTGTATTTTTTGTCAATATGGAGAAGAAAAAAAAAAAAAGCCTTATGATATATAAGAATAATTTGGTTATAATGTACAGTAAGAAAAGTGAATAATAATCACATAAGTAATTAATAAATAAAATTATCAGGTTTGAAGGTAACATATCTTAAGTGAGCAAAACAAATTAGTAAATAAACAAAAAAATTGTCATTAGTGTAAGATATGTACAAACAAGAGTTTGTGTATATTAGGATTGGAGTGAAGTATTGGTATTGGTAAGTATCAGTATCAGCAAAAAATTACCAATTTTGATACCAGATTTTTTTTTACTGTTAATATATATATATATATATATATATATATATATATATATATATATATATATATATATATATATATATATATATATATATATATATATATATATATATATATAATATTATATATATTTTGATTATCAAATTAATAGTAAAAATATTCCTTTAAATACCTCATATAGTAAATTCATGAATCAAAATAATCAGCTAATGCTTAACCTAAGTGCTAATGTATGTGCAATTCCATCCGAGAGTATATAATTTGCCGCCATCACAAATTAAGATTAACTACTTAAGTAGGTACAGTTTTTTTTCTCTCTTTTTAGGATTTTTTTTTTTTTTTTTTTTTTTTTTTGGTAGAAATCTTCACATTTCAATATTTTGTATAAAAGTAGTTTAATAATTGACAATAACAAAAAAAATTCCCACTTTTGGGGTAGAGTATTCTGACAAAATTCAAAAAATTTTATGTCTGTCGTTAAAAAAATATATTGAGTATGTAATCATCGAAATTAAAAGATTTGAAGAACATGAGAGGTAAGTGTTTGCATTTAAAATAATGTAAATTTTCATTATTGTTTAGAAAATAAGCGGGGTAAAACTAACCAGAAAAAATTTTAGAAAACTTTATTTTACAGATCTACGAGAAATTTTCAGAGGTTATGAAGTATGGCGAGATACACATTTATTATATAAAAATTTTTTTTTGTAAACCAATGAATTTGATTTTGTGCATGGTAAATTTTTAAAAAATTTCCTGTGCACAGCATTAAAATGGTTAGATATACATAAAAATTTTCTAAATAAAATAATGTGAATATTGCCCAACTGTACAACCTCTGCAAGGTTTTTTTTAATGTCAAACCATTTTGTTGCTATGCATGGGAAAATTTTTGAAATTTTTCTGAAATTTTTCCTGTGCACAGCACCATAATCGAGAATAAAAAATTTTATTTTATTTTTGAGTGAGATACACATTTTTTTTTTTGAAAGATTTTTTGTTTACTCAACCATTTTGCTGCTGTGCATGGGAAAAAAAATAATTTGAAATTTTTCCCATGCAAAGCAACAAAATGTTTGGATATATATAAAAAATATAAAAAATTTTTTTCAGAGATTGTACAGTTGGGGAAGTTACACATTTTTTATTTAGAAAATTTTTTTGTATACCTAACCATTTTGGTGCTGTGCATCAAAAATTTTGTACAAAATTTCCTGTGCATAGCATCAAAATCATTGGGTATACAAAAAATTATTTTAAATTAAAAATGTGTCACCAAACTATACAACCTCTGCAAATTTCATACACTCATCATAGATAGAGAAAAGGTTAAGCCCGAAAATATTTTTTTTTTACAAAAAAAATGTTTTATGAAATGTAAAATTTTTGGAATATTTTTAAACAACTTTTTTTTCTAAACATGACGAGTTTATGAAATTTTCAGAGGTTGTATAGTTGGGAGAGATACACATTTTTTATAGTGAGACGAGAGCGAGCCGTCCATGATTTTGTGGCTGCTAAAATGCGAAAAAACGAGACCGTCAGGATCTTTGCTATCCGGTTGTTGGATCTCGCAAAGAAAGCTTACCCCAGGGTAAGAAAAGAGAAGAAGAAGTAGTAGAGAAGAGAATCACTGGATTGGGTTTGGACAGTGTAATTTTGGAAGTAGAAGGAGATTAGATGTTATTAAATATATTTCATGTATTATTTCTTTATTGCAGGTGTCTAGGTATAATAAACAGGTTAAAGTTAAAAGATTAAAGGAAAGAGTCATAAATTCTCCCTTTAAGATAATTTAGATATTTATATAAAGAAAGGTGTAATTAGTATTTTAATATTTAGAATTAAGTAAACATATAGAGTTGAACAACTCTAAGAAAGAAAAGAATATTTTTAGTTCTGAGAAGAAAAGAGAAAGCAATTGCCTATACGTACATTTCCTATCGGTTAGCAAGGGGGGCCTTTTATCTTATTATAGTGTCTAGGGGTCTGTGTCCCTGAGCGCTTAGTGATATAGTTTCCCTGGGGGCTGTAGTGGGAGTTAGGTTACACTTGATTGTCCGGTGGGTGAGGTGGTATAGGATCGGCAGAAAGAAGAAGGCAGTCTGGACAAAAGTTTGCAGGTGAAAATTTTTTTTTTAACTCTATAACACCCTAATTTTATCAGAAAGCTTACCCCACCACTTCTGCGGAGGACTGTAAGGAACATGAGACATTGCGTCAAGTGTTTCTATCAGCCTTGCCACAAACAATCAACAAAGAAATCGCAAGTTATTTGCAAAATCACGAGTGGTGTTCGGGAAACAAAGTTTCCTTTGATAAGCTGATGAACCTGGCTGATAGACACCTTCAGAATTTAAAGGGACATGCCCAAGTACCCGTTCCTGAAATAATTGAGGATATCTCCAGAGTTATGGCTGAGTTGAGACCCCAACAGAAGTAGTGGGCGCATGTGGTAAAGCGATGGAAGAATACTTCTACCAATGCCCAACCCGCTTCCACAAAAGCCAGTCGAGAAAAGGTCATCAGAAAGGAAACAACGTCAAAAGAAAACTACGGAAAATCGCAGTCCCAAGTTCATCAGGGACAACACGCAATGTAAAAGTAGCGAAAGTTCCAGCTCTTCAGGATGGTCAGATGACCGTAGACAGGATAATTGATGGCAACAAACTTCACAAAGGTAAAACAACTAGTGGTGTAGTTTCTGTGACAAAGATACTCATTTAAAGGACACTTGTTATATACTCAACAACAAGTGTTCCAATTGCAAGAAGAGTGGGCACTTGTCTTACCAGTGTCCGCAAAACCCAAAGTGTCAAAATCAACCACAACAACAACGACTGTATGCGGAGAATTGTCCCTATGTAACCAATACGGTCATGTGGGCAAATATTATCCTGAATGGAAAAACCAACGACCACGACAACAAAGTAATTCTCCACCAAATCCAGGAAGAAACAGAAGAAATTCGCACACTCCTCAAAGATCAACGGCTGAGAATGAAAATGCTACTGGTGCCTTGCATGCGCGAAATCAAGAGCAACCTTTAAACTAATTGACCCCGTGACTGAGGGGCCAGTCACGGTTGAAGGGTTAACTACTCCAATTGGGAGTCCCCCATTAGCAACAGAGTTAACTTCCACAATTGGTTTAAGGGAGAATATAACTAAGGGTGAAACCCTACTTCTACAATTTAGTAAATGCGAGACCCAACCTTTAATGGTCGCAGTAGAAGTAGTAGACTATCCAGGAACTTGTTTCCATTCCTTAATAGATAATGGAGCAGAAATCAACTTAATAAAAGAAAGCGCTGTTTCATTATTGAATGGTATACAACGATATCCATCGGTGGTCGCAAGGGTCACAGGCGTTGGAAATGCGCGTATTCCTATACACGAGTTCGTAATCTTAAGATTAAGATTCGAAACGGGATATATTTCAACTTTGGAAGAATTTTATATACTTCCAGATTCCGCTATGGATAACTCCATGGTCATTGGAGTTACGCTTCTACGAGCAAATAACTTATTACCCGATATGTCAACGTATCAACTCTTTCCAGAGAAAAGGAAATGACTTCGTGGTAATAGCAACAGACCCAACGAAATCAACCTATCGGGAGGTCATCAACGCACGGAATGTGGAAATTCCCGCTAACCACTTCAAGATAGTAGATGTCGAAATGGCATGTCGAGGAACCAACTTTCCTACTTCGACAATGTTAGTGGAACCACAAGAAAAAGTAGAAGTGGAAGTACGTAAGCGGAATGGTTAATAACGAAGAACCGTTTCGAATTGCTAATCTGCAATAAGAAAGACACCTCAAGGTTTTTACCGAGAGGGTAAGTGTTGGGAATTGCAACAGCATTACCAGATGATAAAATAGAGGTTTCTATAAATAGGCATCAACTTGATTCAACACAACAAGAATCAAGCATCGCTTATTGGACTCGCATTAAGATTATTGAAGAGTTCAAGATTAACGAAGTTAACATTAAATCAAGAGCAGAAAGAACAACTAATCAACCTTCTTCTACAATATCCAACTGTATTAAGTATGAATGATGAAGACGTTGGATTAGCAACCAACATCCAACATGAAATTGAACTGGCACTCAACATTTCAATTCATGTACCAGTTCAAGGTTTCAAGGACCTTTAGACAAGAAATCCAAGAACAGTGTGAAGAGTTGGAGAGAGGGAATATCATCAGACCCAGTTACTCTCCATATTCTGCTCCTGTGGTACCAGTACGTAAGCCTGACGGTAAACTACGGCTTTGTATTGATTACCGTGCCCTCAACAAGCACACAAAAGCGGATGACCTTTCCTTTGCCAAACTTGATTGACTCCATTTACAACATGAGTGGAGCCAAATTGTTTACAACTATAGATTTGGTAAGGGGGTATTATCAAATCGAGATGGCCGAAGAGTCAATAGAGAAAACGGCATTCTCAACGCCGTTGGCTCACTACGAGTTCCTTCGGATGCCTTTCGGGGTAAAAGGAGGACCAGCAACCTTCCAAAGAGGTATGATGCTCGCCTTAGCAGGAATACCTTGGTCGGAAGTAATGGTATATCTCGATGATTTGATAATCCGATCAGAGACCTTTGACCAACATTTGAGCTCACTTGCGAAAGTGTTGGGTGCGTTACAAGCAAATGGTTTTAAGTTGAAGCCAGGAAAGACTAAATTGTGTAGAGAAAGTGTTCAATTTTTAGGACACTTTATTGATCCAAACAGGATACAACCAATTGATCGAAATTTAAGTGGAGTACATAATTTTCCACAACCAACAACTATAAAATAATTACGGTCTTTATTGGGTTTGGTGAATTTCTATCCACTTTCGGCTCAAGTCAGGGGTAAAAAAGTAAATTGAACCCCAGAATGCCAGAAAGCATTTGAAAAGTTAAAATCAACGATGGTGGCGCCACTGACGTTAGCCTTCCCAGACTATAGCCCAACATATATATATATATATATATATATATATATATATATAATATATATATATATATATATATATATATATATATATATATATATATATATATATATATATATATATATATATATATATATATATATATATATATATATATATATATATATATATATATATATATATATATATATATATATATATATATATATATATATATCACCTTCAATAATCAGCATTGATCAGTTTAAATATCTCTTCCTGAGCTTTCATCTGCCGCTTCCTCAACTCCTCCAACAAGTGATGATCCTCTTCAGTTAGTTGATATGAAAAATCATCGTCGTCCTCAGGTAAAACTGTTGGAGTCGGCTTCGTGTCCGGCAATGACTTAATTTGAAATCTCCCCCTGTTCTTCGTTGATTTCCGCTTGCTCTTGTTGGTAAGCTTCGTTTTGTTGAATAAGTTGATACTGTTGATTCTGTTGATGTTGGCAGAAATAAGGATTTCGTAAGAGATAGCTGGGAACATCAACCCATTTCCGAAGCTGTGAAAAATGAGCCTGTATGACACCTTCCCTTTTATTGATTAGGTACTTGGCTATATCATATGCGAGGGTTGTCGTATACTTTAGTAATCACGAATGGTCCCCTAAATCTAGGTTTAAACTTGTTGTTTACAAGATTTCCTTGAAATAAAGATCTATATGCGACTATCACCAATGTTAAGCGGTGAAAATTTTTCAGCAGGTGACTTCCAATATTGTCGTAAACAAGGATTTCTCCTTGCACATGGATGTTGTTGTTGAACTAAGAAGTCACTTGATTGCTGAATGCCAAGTGTTGTTGTATTTTACAACTACTTGTGGGAGTTGTAAATCCCAATCAGTTGGGTTTTGTTGAATCATCACTTGCAAAGTCTGAAGTATGGTTCGGTTTACCCGTTCCGTGACTCCATTCATTTGTGGCCGATGACTAGATGCCAACAAAGGCTCAATGGCAAATTCCTCCAATGCATCGTTAAGAAGTACTGAAGTAAACTCAGTCAGAAAGAAATTTTGGCGGAAGATGTGGTAAAAACGGAATAAGTTTAAATTTTAATGTAGTGCTTACGGTTTTTGCAGATTTATCCTTCATTGGACTTACAAAAAGATACTTAGTGAAATGATCAATTGCTACATGAGCATAAGAGTGATTTCGAAAAGTCCGCAGTAATTGTAATAAATCAACCGCTAACAATTTGAATGGAAAAAAAGTTATCTTCATTACAGGCGGGTATAATCACAATAGCATTATTTTTGTTAAGTTGACATGTCATACAAGACCTACAAATGTCACGTGCAACACGAGCAAGTCTTGGATGCCATAAGTCCTCTCTCAATGATGCAATAAGTTTCGGTTCCTGAATGACCATTTTGTAAATGTAAATCCAGAAGTAACCGAATTAGAAGAGGCATGAATATTACCATTCACGGAGTTTTTTCGTTTTGGATGAAGATTGTCTCCAAACAAGAAAAGATGTCGAAATGGGCGAAATATTTCTAATCCATGTTCACGAAAAGTTGTATTTTTGTAGGGATCCAATGCTCTCCTCAGTTTGAGAAGAACATTGTCCTTAAATCATTCTTGGATTATAACCTCTTCATCAGCGCTAAATAATTCATGAAGTTCGTCAATGGTTGACAAATGTTGATGATATTTTTTTTGACGCTTTTCTCATTACATGGTTCAAGATAATT
Source organism: Armadillidium nasatum (assembly GCA_009176605.1). Classification (NCBI taxonomy): domain Eukaryota; kingdom Metazoa; phylum Arthropoda; class Malacostraca; order Isopoda; family Armadillidiidae; genus Armadillidium; species Armadillidium nasatum. Next base: position 63,852 of record SEYY01001101.1, on the reverse strand, counting down.
AAAATGTATACCAGATACATTTTGTAAATTACAGACATCTCTAGGAGTTCCATATGTTAATGGATTGTTCTTGTGGTAGAAAACTTGTACAAGGCATTTAAATATATTAGCAAAGGCTAATATTGCTTCTGGAATTGGAAGTTGGCCAGGTAGCTTCAGCAACTTCAGCTTCTTTGTAATATTCCTGCCTTTAAGTTGATACTTAGCGGGGTGTTTGATAAGTTCCTCCGCTACGGTTTCTCTAATATCCATATGGTTATCAGGAGTTCCCCTCCAACCACATGGAAAAAGATTGAAACAAGGAGTTTCCTCCTCCTGGCATTAAATGTACTGTATAACCTTCATGAATAAAACCCGAAGGCTGAACTTCATCAATGGGGATAACTTCCAGTTGATCATCCTGATCATCCGGGAGTGCCTCCACTGGAGCTCTGGACAACGCATCAGCTACTACGTTATCTTGACCTTTTATGTAGTGGATGTCATAGTCATAATCGGTCAAGCCACGCAATGTGCGAGCGATACGTCCGTCAACTGCCACCGTGTTATTAAGACATACCAAAGGCTCATGGTCAGTGAAAATAATGAACTTCTTTGAACAGAAGAATGTTCGTAAAGTTTTAGCGGCCCATCTCGATGCTGCAAGCTCCCTCGCTGTTGTAGAATAGTTCATTTGAGCTTTGGAAAAGGTTTTTGAGACATAAGATATGGGTCGATTTATGCCCTCAATAGTTTGAGATAAGACTCTTCCTACTCCAATTAACGAAGTTCTAATGGTGGAGCTGTTAACCAACAGCTCCACCATTAGAACTTCGTTAATTGGAGTAGGAGCTTGCAGCATCGAGATGGGCCGCTAAAACTTTACGAACATTCTTCTGTTCAAAGAAGTTCATTATTTTCACTGACCATGAGCCTTTGGTATGTCTTAATAACATGGTGGCAGTTGACGGACGTATCGCTCGCACATTGCGTGGCTTGACCGATTATGACTATGACATCCACTACATAAAAGGTCAAGATAACGTAGTAGCTGATGCGTTGTCCAGAGCTCCAGTGGAGGCACTCCCGGATGATCAGGATGATCAACTGGAAGTTATCCCCATTGATGAAGTTCAGCCTTCGGGTTTTATTCATGAAGGTTATACAGTACATTTAATGCCAGGAGGAGGAAACTCCTTGTTTCAATCTTTATTCATGTGGTTGGAAGGAACTCCTGATAACCATATGGAGATTAGAGAAACCGTAGAGGAGGAACATATCAAACACCCCGCTAAGTATCAACTTAAAAGCAGGAATATTACAAAGAAGCTGAAGTTGCTGAAGCTACCTGGCCAACTTCCAATTCCAGAAGCAATATTAGCCTTTGCTAATATATTTAAATGCCTTGTACAAGTTTTCTACCACAAGAACAATCCATTAACATATGGAACTCCTAGAGATGTCTGTAATTTACAAAATGTATCTGGTATACATTTTAATTATCTTGAACCATGTAAAAAGAAAAGCGTCAAAATAAATATCGTCAACATTTGTCAATTAACCATTGACGAACTTCATGAATTATTTAGCGCTGATGAAGAGGTTATAATCCAAAAATGATTTAAGGACAATGTTCTACTCAAACTGAGGAGAGCATTGGATCCCTACAAAAATACAACTTTTCGTGAACATGGATTAGAAATATTTCGCCCATATCAACGACATCTTTTCTTGTTTGGAGATAATCTTCATCCAAAACGAAACAACTCCGTGAATGGTAATATCCATGCCTCTTCTAATTCGGTTACTTCTGGATTTACATTTACAAAATGGTCATTCAGGAACACCGAAACTTATTGCATTGGTGAGAGAGGACTTATGGCATCCAAAACTTGCTAATGTTGCACGTGACATTTGTAGGTCTTGTATGACATGTCAACTTAACAAAAATAATCCTACTGTGATTATTCCGCCTGTAATGAAGATAACTTTTTTTCCATTCAAATTGTTAGCGGTTGATTTATTACAATTACCGCGGACTTTTCGAAATCACTCTTATGCTCTGTAGCAATTGATCATTTCACTAAGTATCTTTTTGTAAGTCCTAATGAAAGGATAAATCTGCAAAAACCGTAAGCACTACGTTGAAATTTAAACTTATTCCGTTTTTGCCACGGTTCCGCAGAAACTTCTTTCTGATCAAGGAACTGAGTTTACTTCAGTACTTTTTAACGAAGTATTGGAGGAATTTGCCATTGAGCATTTGTTGGCATCTAGTCATCGGCCACAAACGAATGGAGTTACGGAACGGGTAAACCGAACCATACTTCAGACTTTGCAAGTGATGATTCAACAAAACCCAACTGATTGGGATTTACAACTCCCACAAGTAGTTGTAAAATACAACAACACTTGGCATTTCAGCAATCAAGTGACTTCTTAGTTCAACAACAACATCCATATGCAATGGGAAATCCTTGTTTACAACAATTTTGGAAGTCACCTGCTGAAACATTTTTGCCTTTTAACCTTGGTGTTAGTCGCATATAGATCTTTATTTCAAGGAAATCTTGTAAACAACAAGTTTAAACCTAGATTTAGGGGACCATTCGTGATTACTAAAGTATACGACAACCCTCGCATATGATATAGCCAAGTACCTAATCAATAAAAGGGAAGGTGTCATACAGGCTCATTTTTCACAGCTTCGGAAATGGGTTGATGTTCCCAGCTATCTCTTACGAAATCCTTATTTCCGCCAACATCAACAGAATCAACACCAACAGAATATCAACTACTAAACAACAGAATCAACATTCAACAACAGAAGCTTACCAACAAGAGCAAGCGGAAATCAACGAAGAACAGGGGGAGATTTCAAATAAAGTCATTGCCGGACACGAAGCCGACTCCAACAGTTTTACCTGAGGATGACGAGTGACGATGATTTTTCATATCAACTAACTGAA
>SEYY01001101.1:26947-60804 GCA_009176605.1 Armadillidium nasatum | reverse complement strand
ACCGTCAGGATCTTTGCTATCCGTTTGTTGGATCTCGCAAAGAAAGCTTACCCCACCACTTCAAGCAGAAGCCTGTAAAGAGCATGAGACACTACGTCAAGTGTTTCTTGCAGCCTTACCACCTGCAATTAACAAGGAGATCTCAAGTTATCTCCGAAATCACGAGTGGTGTTCAGGGAACAAAGTTTCCTTTGATCAGCTGGTAAACCTGGCTGATAGACACCTTCAGGACCTTAAAAGGGACATAACCAAGTACCCGTTCCTGAAGTAATAGATATTTCCCGGGTTGTGGCTGAGTCGAGACCCCAACAAAAGTCATGGACGGATGTGGTAAAACGTTGGAAGAATAAACCTTCAAATGCCCAACCACCTCCACAACCGCCAGTCGAGAAAAAGTCATCTAGAGAAAGGAAAGAACGTCAAAAGAAGTCTACGGGAAACCGCAGTCCCAAATTCGTTAGGGACAAACCGCGTCGTAAAGATAGCGATAGCTCTAGCTCTTCGGGACGGTCGGATGACCGTAGACGAGATAATCGTGCGCGTAAAACTTCGCAACGGCAAAACAACCAGTGGTGTAGTTTTTGCGATAAAACAACGCACTCAACGGACACTTGTTATATTCTCAACAACAAGTGTTCCATCTGCAAAAAGAGTGGGCACTTGTCTTTCAAGTGTTCACAATATCAACCAACAACAACAACAACAACAACGACGCCTTCCGGAAGAATTGTCCCGTATGTAACCAATACGGTCATGTGGGCAAACATTGTCCGGAATGGAAAAACAGAAAACCGCGACGAGAAAGTAATTCTCCACCAGCTAGAAGAACTTCAAGATCTTCGAGACGGTCATCAACGGAGGAATGAACACACCACTGGGGATTGCCGGCGCGAAATCAACAAGAGCGTCCTTTAAACTAATTGACCCCGTGACTGAGGGGCCAGTCACGGTTGAAGGGTTAACTACTCCTTGTAGGAGTCCCCCATTAGTAACAGAGTTAACTTCCAATAGTTTAAAGGATAATAAGAGTGAAACCCTACTTCTACAATTTTCGAAATGCGAGACCCAACCTTTAATGGTAGCAGTAGAAGTAGTAGACTATCCAGGAACTTGTTTCCATTCCTTAATAGATAATGGAGCAGAGATTCAACTTAATAAAAGAAAGCGCTGTTTCATTATTGAATGGTATACAACGATATCCATCGGTAGTCGCAAGGGTCACAGGCGTTGGAAATGCGCGTATTCCTATACACGAGTTCGTAATCTTAAGATTAAGATTCGAAACGGGGTATATTTCAACTTTGGAAGAATTTTATATACTTCCAGATTCCGTTATGGATAACTCCATGGTCATTGGAGTTACGCTTCTACGAGCAAATTCCTTTATTACCCGATATGTCAACGTATCAACTTTTCCAGAGAACCGGAAATGATTTCGTGGTAATAGCAACAGACCCAACGAAATCAACTTATCGGGAGGTCATTAACGCAAGGAATGTGGAAATTCCCGCTAACCACTTCAAGATCGTAGATGTCGAAATGGCATGTCGAGGAACCAACTTTCCTACTTCGACAATGTTAGTGGAACCACCAGAAAAAGTAGAAGTGGAAATCGTAACCGGATTGGTTAATAGCGAAGAACCGTTTCGAATTGCTATCTGCAATAAGAAAGACACCTCAAGGTTTTTACCAAGAGGACAAGTGTTAGGAATCGCAACAGCATTACCAGAAAATAACGTAGAGGTTTCTATAAATAGGCATCAACTTGATTCAACACAACAATCAAGCATCGCTTATTGGACTCGCGATAAGATCATTGAAGAGTTCAAGATTAACGAAGTTAACGTTAATCAAGAGCAGAAAGAACAACTAATCAACCTTCTTCTACAATATCCTAACGTTTTAAGTATGGATGATGAAGACGTTGGATTAGCAACTAACATCCAGCATGAGATTGAATTGGACACTAACATCCCAATTCATGTACCTGTTCGAAGGTTTCAAGGACCTTTAAATCAAGAAATTCAAGAACAGTGTGAAGAGTTGGAGAGAGGGAATATCATCAGACCCAGTTACTCTCCATATTCTGCTCCTGTGGTACCAGTACGTAAGCCTGACGGTAAACTACGGCTTTGTATTGACTACCGTGCCCTCAACAAGCACACAAAAGCAGATGCCTTTCCTTTGCCAAACTTGATTGACTCCATTTATAACATGAGTGGAGCCAAATTGTTTACTACTATAGATTTGGTAAGGGGGTATTATCAAATCGAGATGGCCGAAGAGTCAATAGAGAAAACGGCATTCTCAACGCCGTTGGCTCACTACGAGTTCCTTAGGATGCCTTTCGGGGTAAAAGGAGGACCAGCAACCTTCCAAAGAGGTATGATGCTCGCCTTAGCAGGAATACCTTGGTCGGAAGTAATGGTATATCTCGATGATTTGATAATCCGATCAGAGACCTTTGACCAACATTTGAGCTCGATTGCGAAAGTGTTGGGTGCGTTACAAGCAAATGGTTTTAAGTTGAAGCCAGGAAAGACTAAATTATGTCGTGAAAGTGTTCAATTTTTAGGACACTTAATTGATCCAGAAGGGATACAACCAATTGATAAAAATTTGAGTGGAGTACTTAACTTTCCACAACCAACAACAATAAAACAATTACGGTCTTTCTTGGGTATGGTGAATTTCTATAGAAGACATATTCCCGATTGCTCAATAATTTGTAAGCCACTTTCGGCTCAAGTCGGGGGTAAAACAGTTAATTGGACTCCAGAATGCCATTTGAGAAATTAAAATCAGCGTTGGTGGAGCCACCGACGTTGGCTTTTCCAGATTATAGCCCAACAGCTCCACCATTAGAACTACACGTTGATGCTTCGTCAATTGGAGCAGGAGGAGTCTTATCACAAACTATTGATGGCGTAAATCGACCCATATCTTACATCTCAAAAACCTTTTCCAAGTCTCAACTGAACTATTCTACAACGGAAAAGGAGCTTGCAGCATTGAGATGGGCCGTTAAAACTTTACGACCATTCTTGTGTTCGAAGAAATTCATTATTTTCACTGACCATGAGCCTCTGGTATATCTTAATAACATGGCGGCAGTTGACGGACGTATCGCGCGTACATTGCGTGATTTGACTGATTATGACTATGACATCCGCTACATAAAAGGTAAAGATAACGTAGTAGCCGATGCGTTGTCCAGATCTCCAGTGGAGGCACTCCCAGAAGATCACGATGATCAACTGGAAGTTAGTCCCCATTGATGAAGTTCAGCCTTCAGGTTTTATTCCTGAAGGTTATACAGTTCATGTAATGCCAGGAGGAGGAAACTCCTTATTTCAATCTTTTTCTATGTGGTTGGAAGGGAACACCTGATAACCATATGGATATTAGAGAAACCGTAGCGGAGGAACTTATCAAACACCCCGCTAAGTATCAACTTAAAGGCAGGAATATTACGAAGAAGCTGAAGTTGCTGAAATTACCTGGCCAACTTCCAATTCCAGAAGCAATATTAGCCTTTGCTAATATATCTAAATGCCTTGTACGAGTTTTCTACAACGACAACAATCCATTAACTTATGGAACTCCTGGTGATGTCTGTAACTTACAAAATGTATCCGGTATACATTTTAACTATCTTGAACCATGCAAAAAGAAAAGCGTCAGAATAAATATCGTCAACATTTGTCAATTAACCATTGACGAACTTGATGAATTATTTAGCGCTGATGAAGAGGTAATACTTCAAGAACAATTTAAGGACAATGTTCTTCGTCAAACTGAGAAAGAGCATTGGATCCCTACGAAAGCACAACTTTTCGTGAACATGGATTAGAAATATTTCGCCCATATCAACGACATCTTTTCTTGTTTGGAGATTTAATCTTCATCCAAAATGATAACAATCCGCGAATGGTAATATCCATGCCTCTTCTAATTCGGTTAGTATTGGATTTACATTTACAAAATGGACATTTAGGAACACCGAAACTTATTGCATTGGTGAGAGAGGACTTATGGCATCCAAAACTTGCTAATGTTGCTAGTGACATTTGTAAGTCTTGTATGACATGTCAACTTAACAAAAATAATCCTACTGTGATTATTCCGCCTGTTATGAAAATAACAACGTCTTATCCGTTCGAATTGTTAGCAGTTGATTTGTTACAATTACCGCGAACTTTTCGAAACCACTCTTATGCTCTTGTAGCAATTGATCATTTCACTAAGTATCTTTTTGTAATTACCTATGAAAGATAAATCTGCGAAAACCGTCAGCACAACGATTGAAGTTTAAACTTATTCCGTTTTTGCCGCGGTTCCGCAGAAACTTCTTTCTGATCAAGGAACTGAGTTTACTTCAGTGCTTTTTAACGAAGTATTGGAGGAATTTGCCATTGAGCATGTATTGGCATCTAGTCATCGGCCACAAACGAATGGAGTTACGGAACGAGTAAATCGAACCATACTTCAGACTTTGCGAATGATGATTCAACAAAACCCAACTGATTGGGATTTGCAACTCCCACAAGTAGTTGTAAAATACAACAACACTTGGCATTCAGCAATCAAGTCAACTCCAAGTGACTTCTTAGTTCAACAACAACATCCGTGTGCAAGGAGAAATCCTTGTTTACGACAATATTGGAAGTCACCTGCTGAAAATTTTCACCACTTAACCATTGGTGATAAAGTCGCGTATAAATCTTTGTTTCAAGGAAATCTTGTAAACAACAAGTTTAAACCTAGATTTAAGGGACCTTACGTGATTACTAAAGTATACGACTCAACACTCGCATACGATATAGCCAAGTACCCAATCAATGAAAGGGAAGGTGTCATACAGGCTCATTTTTCACAGCTCCGAAAATGGATTGATGTTCCCAGATATCTCTTACGAAATCCTTATTTCCGCCAACATCAACAGAATCAACAGTATCACACAACTTACACAACAGAATGAAGATTATCAACAAGAGCATGCGGAAATCAACGAAGAACAGGGGGAGATATCAAATGAAAGTCATTGCCGGACACGAAGCCGACTCCAACGGTTTTACCTGAGGACGACAGTGACGAGGACGACGATGATTTTTCATATCAACTAGCTGAAGAGGATCATCACTTGTTGGAGGAGTTGAGGAAGCGGCAGATGAAAGCTCAAGGAAGAGATATTTAAACTGATCAATGCTGATTATTGAAGGTGTATATATATATATATATATATATATATATATATATATATATATATATATATATATATATATATATATATATATATATATATATATATATATATATATATATATATATATATATATATATATATATATATATATATATATATTAAAAATTTTATGAAAATTTAACATTTTGTTCAAACATTTTTTTAGGATATACAGTTTGGTTAGAATAAGTTTCCTCTACTACTTCAAATTTCACTATGTCTTCTAATTTACTATACAAACCAATTCATGTCATAAGTTGGATGTTCAGGTGTGAATCTCCAAATAACCTTGGAAATTACCTCTCTGGGTATTACCATATTAGAATGAAAATTATATAGATTTTCTTATATTTGTAGTTTGCAAAAATATTTAGAATGATATATCGACAATAGGAATGACATATCAATTATCATGGTATTGTTTCTGCCAGTACATATATCGTAGAAATTTAGATTTTGAAATTTCAGTGAAAACAACACATATGAATGCTGTGATATACTGAAAAAAAAACCTTGTAAAATATATTAAATGAAAATAAAAGAATACCAAAGTAAGAGTTTTTAAAACCCCAACAAAATAAGATAAATATAAACAAAAATAAAATAAAATAAAGGAGGTAAGAATTCCTGTTCCAGAGAAAAGCTAGAGCTGATCTATTGCATATACTCGTATATATATATATATATATATATATATATATATATATATATATATATATATATATATATATATATATATATATATATATATATATATATATATTAGTGATGGATCATATGTCAAATTTTGTAATTTGCGTATGAGGATGTTGAATTTTGGAGAAGTGCGAAGGCAGATGTTTAATTTTTGGAGAAGTGCGGATGTGGATGTAGAATTTTCAATAGTGCAGATGAGGATGCAGATGTGGATGTTGAATTTTTGAAAAGTGTGGATGTGGATGCAAATGTTAATTTTGATGATGATGCAAATGCATATGCCATCACTATATATATATATATATATATATATATATATATATATATATATATATATATATATATATATATATATATATATATATATATATATATATATTGAAACAGATTATTGTTTTATATACAGGTAAATTAGAATTGTTTAAAAATAAACATATTTGAGTTTGTGAAAAAATATTGAGATTTCAAAAAAAGAACATAAAGAAAGATTCGGAAGAGTGAGTTCTTTGGAAAACAAAATATATATCTAAATAAGATTTTTGTCCCAGACCCCTGGGTTTAAGAGCAGGAATTTCCATTGGAACATTAATAAAGATTTGAGATCTTGTGATTGGATCCAAGCAGATTCAATTCATATAAACAAGAACGAAGGAAGGAAAGATCTTGCCCATACAAGGGGGAGGAAGTTCACTCAGAAGTGAAGAAGAAGAACAAGTGACAGGAAACAGTTATGGTTTCCCCTAAGGTAGGATCTGTGGTCCTGTTATAAATTTTTCCAAGATTTGCCTTAATTATCAGCTAAAAGTTCTTTGTTCGATCCCTCCCAACTTGTATTCAACAATCCACCAAAGTGACTACCAATAATTTACCAATATAAAAAAAGTTACTGTGTACTAATTAGCTGTTGCTAAAAGTGAAAAAGAGAGTTCTTAGTTCATTTATTGTGTCCTGTCTTTGTATTTATTTATTCAATAACAAATTTCTGATCTTTGAATCTAAAAATCAAGACAAATCGGGGTTTAGTTTAAACTCCTTAGAAACCATAAATGTTATAAATTTAGACATCCCACAATTGGATGTCATTGATATTATTTGTTTATTGCCCAGAATTGTTATTAATAATTTACATCTATATATATGTCTATAATTAAAGAATATATATATATATGAAATTTTGAATTCTTACTTTTGAGAAGTTTCAGTATATGTTCATTAGGACTATAAGTACATTTTATTATTATTTTTTATATATTATATTATTATATTATTATTATTATTATTATTATTATTATTATTATTATTATTATTATTTTTTTATCATACTTTATCATATATTATTATTTTATTATCATATCTTATCCTCAGTATTATTTTTATTTCGGTATTATCATATTTTTATTAAATAATAATTATTTATTAAAATCCATTATTATTATTATTTGTAGATATTTATTGTTAGGGTAAAGTTATTTTTTGTCATTATTATTGAAAACTCCGGGGATCCTCGTGTATAGATATTTATAACTATAAAAGTATTTTATCTAAATTTATTTTGGTTAGGATTTTTATTGTATATGTGTTTTCTTGTTGTTAATATATCATTACTCATAAGAGAATTATTTACCTTGGTTAAATTTATATGGTTTGGACACAAATTATTTTGGACGACGAGTGAGAGGACTTTTGTGGTGAGTAGTTTTTTTTATTTAGCCAATTATATTTCAAATTTTCCATACTAATAACAGTAAATCTCTTACTCAGCGATAGGGACGCCGGCTTTTCCCGGGGAAAAGAACAAATTTTTATAATTCTAAGATATTTTGAAGAGCAACTTGAGTTTTTATTTAGAAACACGTCCGCAAGTACTCTTCTGAGAACAAGAGCCTTATCGTTATCAAAAGGTGAGTTCCTCTTGTCTCGTTTGGTGGTCTTATACCACAACATAATTGGTAGCAGAGCGTAGTTTCCTTTGAGGGGGGGGCTGGCTCTGTTGCTGAGTGTTCTGTCACTCTCTTTGGCATTTTTTTGGAGTTGTATTCCCACCTATTCAATCTTGAAATTGCTCACCACAATGACTGACAATATGACTTCTCATGACGACATGAATTCCCAATTGGACAATAATAAAGCCCCAATTTCTGATACAAATCCTCCTAACCCTCCAAATTCGAATTCCCAAATCTTGAATGGCTCTAATAATGTTTCTATTGATGCACAAACATTTCATACCCTAATTCAACAGAATACCAACTTAATGCAGTCTATGAACTCTTTGATGCAAACTCTTTCATTAGATCGTAAACCTAAGGTGATCCCTCCTGGAAAGTTTCGAGTAAATTCCGGTGAAACTTTAATTCAATTTTTCTCCCGGTTTGAGGCATATAGTGCTGCAATGTATCCCGGGTCTACTGAAGGTATGGTTCCATTGTTGGGTTCCCATTTGGATGGCACCGCATTGGAGGTGTATAAGATCATTTCCCATACTTCTATGGAGTATGAGGAGGTAAAACAAAGAATGTTGCAATGGTTCAGAGAAGAATTAGAAAAGGAATTCAAGGTGGATGCTGAAAATTTCACAGACGCTGTATTGAAAGAAAATGAAGCAATTCCCCTTTTTGCTTTGCGACTAGTGGGACTTGCACAAAGGGCTTTCCCTGGAAATGACGTAACAAAGATGCCAATAGTAAGGCAGAAATTTTTGAAAAGCTTGCCCTATGAAGTGAAACAACAAGTGGATAATACTTTGATGGCAATAGAAACATCTTTGGGATTGCAGATTCCATGGGAACGATTAGTAGCCATAGTTGATAGTAGTTTCTCACATAAAGTACAACAGGAAAAGGGTGCTGCAAGTGGACATATCACAGATTTGGTAAAACCAGAACCAAACTTCCCAAAAGTTGGGGAAGCTTCATTAAGAACTTGTTGTTGTCAGCAACTGACAGCTGAAAGAGGGAGTTGTTCAATGAGACAAACCATTGTCCAAGCCCCGTTGCCGGCTCAAAATATTCCAACCACAACAGCCAGTACGAACGCAACACCCATCATACCCAAGTCATAATACTTATGTTAATAGTGGAAGACGAGGCACATCAACCTGGTCTCGTGGGACATCAAATAGGAGACCTAATAACAATTATTCACAGTCCTGCGCTCATTGCAAAAAGTCAGGACATACCATGAGTCAATGCAGAGCAAGACCATTGTGCCGGTATTGTGGGAAGAGAGGCCATTTGTATGAAGACTGTTACCTAGTCCAAAACCGCTGCCTACATTGTAAAGAAATAGGCCATTTAGTAGCAAATTGTCCCATCAGAAATAATGATCAACTAAAGTGTCCCTTTTGTGAGGGAGACCACTGGGGCAAGGACTGTCCTCAGAGACAGGAAAATCGTTCCCAGAGGCAGGAAAACTGCTAAGCTCCAACGGGGAAGACCTCCTGTTGGAGAATACAGAAGAGTCAAGAATGATGGAAAATTTAGAGGAGAATCCTGGAGGGTCTCAGGAAATCTCTCAACAGATACAGAATAATGAACCTATTGAAAACAAGCAATCTGGTGATGATCTTGATACGTTCCAATTAAATCAAATACCAGCTTTTCAAATTAATAACATTCAAAGTGATGATGAACAAAATGAAGAGATTGATGAAGAATTAAATCCTGAGGAAGTTATTACTTATAGAGTAATCAGAGCACCTGAGGAAACTTTGGTGTTACAGGTTTCCATCTTAGATCAACCTCAGATAAATGACTGTACGGCTTTTGTAGATACAGGAGCCGAAGTAAGTCTCATATCAGCTCGATGTTTTAATGAATTAGATCATGAGAAATCTCCACTGAAGAGTACCGCCTATCGAAGTGTCGAAGGAATTGGAAAGGTTAAGTTCCCTGTTATAGGGGAAGTCATCATTGCTTTAAAATTATCAGCAAATTATACATTAAGATTGAGCAGGTACATCATAGTACCCGATCAGGTTGTTGAGTATGATCTGGTGTTGGGATATGACATATTAAAAAGAGAACATCTATTGCCAGATCTCTACGAGAGAGAATTGGTATTACGACGCGGGAATCATGTGCAGACTGTAGCAGTGGATAGAAGGATAAAGAAAATCTTTAAAATGGAATGTATGTTGACAGAAAGTGTTGTATTAAAACCAAAGGAGTATGGAACTGTTGAAATTCAAGCAGGGAAATTGATAGATGCAGATCAAATAGTCTTAGTAGAATCAAACACGGGATTGCCAAATAAAGTAAGTATAGAACCAGCAGTTGTGAAATTTAAAAGAAATAAAGCAATTTTATTGGCAAGAAATGATGACGACAAACCAAAGAGGTTAAAGAAAGGGTCGATGGTTGGGGAGATTGAAATCCTAGAAGAAGAAAATCTCTCAATTAAGTTGGTGGAGCTGGATGAGGCTGAACCTAGAGAATGTCATGAGTGGACGGCTGAGAAAATTCATCAGGCCTTCCGATTGGAGGAATCAAATGTTACCCAGGAACAACAAGAACAATTGGTCCAACTTTTGAGTAGATTTCCATCTGTTCTGAGTTCTGGGGACTCAGATGTTGGTTGCACCAGTGTAATCAAGCACAAAATAGAGACGTTGACGGAAGAGCCGGTTCAAGTTCCCGTCAGGCGCCTTCAGGGGCCTATTTTAAGGGAAATTGAAGAAAATTGCAAAAAGATGGAAGAGGAAGGAATTATCAGGCGAAGTAAATCTCCATATTCGGCTCCAGTGGTCCCCATCAGAAAGAAGGATGGAACGATTCGTCTATGTATAGATTATCGGAAGCTAAACAAGATCACCAAAGGAGATAGCTTTCCAATCCCAAATTTAGTAGATATGCTCTTTAGTTTACAAGGGATGAAATTTTTCACAACTATCGACCTTGTGAAGGGCTATTACCAGGTAGAAATGGAGGAAACCAGTATAGAGAAAACTGCATTTACCACCCCATTGTCTCATTGGGAGTTCCTTAGGATGCCATTCGGGGTCAAAAATGGACCCGCAACCTTTCAGAGAGGCATGAGATTCGCCTTGGCACACATCCCTTGGAATGAATGCATGGTTTATTTGGACGATGTCCTTATCATAAGTGAAACCTATGAAAAACATCTGGAAATATTGGAAAAGGTTTTGAGAGCATTTGAAGATACAGGATTTAAGATCAAACCATCTAAGACCTTCATGCTAAGAAAAGAAGTGCAGTATCTGGGACATATGGTTTCAGAAAAAGGGATGATTCCGTTAGACTCGAGTTTGCAGGGCATCATGAAGTTTCCCCGTCCCTAGGACCATAAGACAGTTGCGACAGTTCCTGGGGATGATAAATTTTTACAGAAGGCATATTCCAAATTGTTCGGTGGTGGCTAAACCCTTATTTGAATTGCTAGGAAATAAGACCTTGAAATGGAACGAAGCATGTCAGAATGCTTTTGAGTTATTAAAAAAGGCGCTTATCTAACCACCAGTTTTATCGTATCCAGATAGGTCGGAAGGTGCTCAACCACTTAAACTATATGTAGATGCTTCTGATGTTGGAGCAGGAGCTTGTCTGGCCCAAGACCAGCAAGGAGAAGAAAGACCTATAGCTTTTATTTCTACCACCTTTTCAAAAGCCGAGAGAAGATATAGTACAACTGAGAAAGAGGTGGCAGCCATACGTTGGGCAGTAAAATCTTTGAGGCCTTTCTTGTATGGTATAAGAATCATCATTCATACAGATCATAAACCTCTGTTATTTTTATATAATATGCCGTTAGTAAACCCACGAGTTGCCCGCACTCTAGAAGAGTTAAACGATATTGATTATGAATTGAGATATATTCCTGGGAAAGAAAACATAGTGGCAGACGCATTGTCTAGATCACCTGAGGAACAGATTCTTGAAGATCAAAGTGTACAAAAAGCAAATGAAATTCCCTAAAGGATTTACAGAAATGAAGATGCCAGGAGGAGGTGATTCCCTTTTCTGTGCTTTTTCAACTTGGTTGTATGGAACTCCTGATCAACATCAGAAAGTGAGGGAAGGTGGTGATACAAGAACTCATGGAAAATCGTGTGAAGTATGGATTGCCTACTGGTAAGAATGCCCGTCACTTAACAAAAATACTACAACTCATGAAGAATGTGGGACAGTTTCCACTTACAAATGCTATACATGCTTTTGCGAACTTACATGGAATACAGGTTTACATATATTATGGAGATTCTAAGCCCTTAAAATTTGGGAACCCCTCTGAAAAGGGCATATGTCATGTACTTTGTTTAGGGGGCATCCATTATAATCTTTTAATGCAGTTTCAAGCATGCTCTGAAGAAAAACAGACAAAGGCACATCAAGTTGTCCCATTAAAATTCCAGGAGTTTTGTCTGTTGGATGAATCTATGGAGGAACAGGAGACCGAAACTCTAGTATTAACGGGAATTACCAAGAAAGATCAAACGACCAATCAGCAGAGTGGTGGGGAGGAAGACATCACTTTTGAGAGTACATCAAATAAGAGTAAATGAAGAAGATATAATAAATCCGTTGGATATTGAAGATAGAGATTTAGACCGAATACAGGATCAGGATCCAACTCTGAAGCGCTTAAAACGAGCTATATTAAGAAATTTGCCATTTGTGGGAGTATTGAAACCATTTGCAAGATCTCACAAATATATCTATTTGCGGGATGATCGACTATTTAGGGAGATGCACACGGGAGATTTCGCATTGATAGTGCCACATGAATATCTAACAAAGATAGCCATCAGGGCACATTGGAGTTTTGCTCATATTGGAAGGCACAAGCTTTATTCACTGTTGGTCCAACGACTTTGGCATCCTAAAATAAATAACATCTGTGCAGATATTACATCATCTTGTTATAAATGCCAAGCTTATAAAATCTCTAATATAATATTTGCACCTCCAACTTTAAAAATAGCTACATCACGACCTTTCGAGTTGGTGGCTATGGACTTGATCCAGTTTCCACGATCATCACGTGGAAATCAATATGCAGTAGTAATGGTGGACCATTTTACAAAGTGGGTATCTGCCGTACCCTTTGAGAAATAAACAAAGTTCTTCGGTTGCCAGTGCATTTAAACAAAACATATTACCCTTCCTTCCTAAGCTTCCTGAGCGGTTGTTGACAGATAATGGAAGAGAGTTCATCGGCCCTGAATTTGAAGGATTGTTGCGAGATCAAGAGATTAAGCATGTGCTGACTACTCCATATACACCAGCTTCTAATGGAGCAGTGGAAAGGGTGAATAGAACCCTTAGTCAGTATTTGAGAATGGCTATTACTCATCCTTCTTTGTGGGATGAGGAACTTCCCCAGGCGGTGTTGATTTATAATCATACAGTTCATTCGGAAACAAACATGACCCCATGTGAAAATATTTTAAAGAGAGCACATACTTTACATACAGGTCTTCCTTTGCCAAAAATAGATCAATATTGGGGTGAAGGACATTATCGATTTGAACCTTTCGATTTGGATCAGTTGGTGGGGCTTAAGGTCCAATTGCCGGGTGATCTCACTCTTAATAAAGTTTAAACCACGTTATTATGGGCCGTATAAAGTCATTCAGATCCAAGCCAATAATGTGACTTATATCCTTGAAGCGGTTAAAACTGGAAAACAATATAGAGCCCATCACAGGCAATTACGAAAATGGAAGGTACCTCCAGATTATTTACGAAATGACCCAATCTTTCAACAATATGCAATGAATTTGGATGATGAAGTACTACCAGCAAGTCAAGGTGAAGAACCCTTAGAGGAAGAAGAAGTAGAAGAAGTTAGATCGACTGAGAATGAATTTGAAGAACTTGAGGAGGAGGAATCTCTCTTTGAGGGATTCACTGTTGATAAGGAGAAATTGAATATAGTAAAAGATAAATTATTAGCTATTACCAAAGTCCAAGAGACTTTACTTGCATTAGTGAGAAATTCTCCAGGGTGGCCGCCAGATCATAGTGATAATCTAGAAAAACCACCATTCTGAAATTGGTACTAATAATGAGGAAGGAATTAAACTCGTATTTACAGTGGGACACATCTGACTTGTTGGAGGAAGCTGAAAGGAGATGGGAAATGTCGCAGGCCATGATTCTGCCGACCTCAGTAGTGAATCGTGAGTCATTACCTTTTGAATTGAATACTTTGGAACCAAACTGGTTTTCAACACCTAGGGTGTACACAGGAAGTGAAGATGAAGATGAAGAAGAAACACCATTAGTAAGTGAAAATAGAGGATCATCTCAGTCTAATAGTTTATCCTTTGAGGGATTTGATAAAACTATGGTTAAGCCAATACCTAAAGAACTAACAATTGACTGAAGGAAATAGACCATATACCAGATCGAGGGGAGTTTGTTTAGAAGAACCGCTAGTTTACCCGTATCTAATTGAAAGAAAACGTTGTATGTGAAAAAAAATAAATAAATAAAAAATAAAAAATAAAAATAAAATAAAAAAAAATAAAATAAAATAAAAAAAAATAAAAAAAAAATAAAAAAATATAGTAATACGTTATTGACATTATTTTTGTAGTAGGTTATTAATCATTTTTTTGTAATTTGTTTATGTTGCAGATCTTAGTGACCGGTCATTCATGGGTGCGGGACATGCAAGATGTCTTCGCACCAGTATTGTTGCCAGGAATGGAGGTGGTCTTTAGGGCCTACCCTGGAATAAATCTGGAAAGATTGCAGCAGAAGATGGTTCAGATCCTGGATGCTACATACACACATCTAGTGGTGTATATATTGATTAACGAGGCCTACAGACAACAGGCTGTATCCGATTCCCCTAGGGATCGCGATCATTGGGTTACTGTAGCTAATTTTGGCTATGACAATAATCAGTTTTGTCATAGATTTACTGAGTTTTCAAGAGTTTGTACTAACATCTGTCCAAATTTACAAATTATTCTGATCATTCCTCCTTTCCTAGATCTTGTGCATTTTAACTCAATACGAGTAAGGAGATTTCCTAGGGAAATTCAAGAAATTTATGAGAGGAGGCCTGAATTTTCAGCCAGAATCCTGCATCAGCAGTGTGTAAGTACTCATAGACATCTGAGATTATTAAGAACTCCAAGATACCAGTGGACAAATAAAACTACATACCCAGTAATGTATGCGGTTGCCGCTTTACCTCAACAAAAGAAAAACACCCGGTTATTTATGGAGGGAAGTGTTTTTACCTTAAGAAATATGGGATTTCTGCGTGATGGGTTACATCCAAAGGCGCAATTATGTGCGGATTTTTGGAGGAGATTATACCATGCGGGAGTATTTAATTTAGCGGTGGAAGTACCCAGGGTAGAATCATCTATTGTGAATGTTGCCTCTTCTGGGTCTGTGGATGTAAGGCAAGATCCACCAAATAATGTATTAACCTCTTCAATAGTAGAAGCGTCCGGAAGTAGTGATGAGCCTCAGGTTGGAATTTCAGAAGTAGTAGTAGAAGAAATAAATCCTGGTGGTAGAAGAACGAGCAGAAAATGTTGTAGGAGAAGGAGCAGAAAATGTAGAACAGACGGGAAATGTAGTGGAATTACCAGTTGAAAGCCCTCCAGAGAGGGAAGTACCCATCAGTAGATTAGAGAGATTAAGTTTGGAGGAGGACCCTCAAGGGGCCCCTCGTAGAAGAAATCATTCTCCTATCAGATTTGACAGGAGAACAGCACATGAAACAAATGAAAATTTGGTAAGGCCTGGGGTAGATAGATCAAGAGAGAATGGACGTTCCAGGAGACAAAGATATAATCCATACGAAAGATCTCAGTCAAACGTGCGGGAACAACAAGGGAGAAATGACAATAGGAGGAGTAGAACGGTCCCAAGAAGCCTAGAAGAACAATGGGAGGTAAAGTTTGGTGAATTTATTGCTCATATGCAGGGCTTTATGGCCGCTCATGGGCAAGAAGCATCCACTAGGGATGTGAAGGATAGAATTAGGAGATTATGTAATCAATGATCCCAGATCATTGATTGCATAAGAAAAAAAAGGAAAGAAAGTTTTATTTAATTTTTTTGAAAAAAAAAGTATTGTTTATTTTGGAAAGGACAATTTTTGATATGGGGATTGATCCTGTAAGAAAGCAAAGAAAGTTTTAGTTTTATTTAATGAAGAGAACCAAAAGGAAGGTTAGTTATTTAAAGAAAAGGAGCATTGTTTAAAGATATCTATTATTTGAGTAGTTTGTGCGTCGATACTCGTATCGACGGGTGGGGAGGCGTGAAACAGATTATTGTTTTTATATACAGGTAAATTAGAATTGTTTAAAAATAAACATATTTGAGTTTGTGAAAAAATATTGAGATTTCAAAAAAAGAACATAAAGAAAAGATTCGGAAGAGTGAGTTCTTTGGAAAACAAAAATATATATCTAAATAAGATTTTTGTCCCAGACCCCTGGGTTTAAGAGCAGGAATTTCCATTGGAACATTAATGAAGATTTGAGATCTTGTGATTGGATCCCAGCAGATTCAATTCATATAAACAAGAACGTAGAAAGGAAAGATCTTGCCCATACAAGGGGGAGGAAGTTCAATCAGAAGTGAAGAAGAAGAACAATTGACAGGAAACAGTTATGGTTTCCCCTAAGGTAGGATCTGTGGTCCTGTTATAAATTTTTCCAAGACTTGCCATAATTATCAGCTAAAAGTTCTTTGTTCGATTCCCCCCCCCAACTTGTATTCAACAATCCACTAAAGTGACTACCAAAATTTACCAATATAAAAAAAGTTACTGTGTACTAATTAGCTGTTGCTAAAAGTGAAAAAGAGAGTTCTTAGTTCATTTATTGTGTCCTATCTTTGTATTTATTTATTCAATAACAAATTTCTGATCTTTGAATCTAAAAATCAAGACAAATCGGGGTTTAGTTTAAACTCCTTAGAAACCATAAATGTTATAAATTTAGACATCCCACAATTGGATGTCATTGATATTATTTGTTTATTGCCCAGAATTGTTATTAATAATTTACATCTATATATATGTCTCATAAAAAATATATAATATATATATATATTGAAATTTGAATTTCTTACTTTTGAGAAGTTCAGTATATGTCTCATTAGGACTATAAGTACATTTTTTTATTAATATATTTATATTATTTATTTTTATTATATTTTATTTATTATTTATTATTTTATTATTATTATTATTATTATTATTATTATTATTATTATTATTATTATTATTATTATTATATATTATTATTGTTTTCATATTATCATATATTATTATTTATTTTATTTATTCATATTTTTTTTTTTTTTTTTTTTTTTTTTTTTTTTTTTTTTTTTTTTTTTTTTTTTTTTTTTTTTTTTTTTTTTTTTTTTTTTTTTTTTTTTTTTTTTTTTTTTTTTTTATTATTTTTATTATTGTTTAAATTTATTTTTTTGTCATTATTATTGAAAAACTCCGGGGATCCTCGTGTATAGATATTTAAAACTATAAAAGTATTTTTATCTAAATTTATTTGGTTAGGAATTTTTATTGTATATGTGTTTTCTTGTTGTTAATATATCATTACTCATAAGAGAATTATTTACCTTGGTTAAATTTATATGGTTTGGACACAAATTATTTTGGACGACGAGTGAGAGGACTTTTGTGGTGAGTAGTTTTTTTAATTTAGCCAATCATATTTCAAATTTTCCTAATACTAATAACAGTAAATCTCTTACTCAGCGATAGGGACGCCGGCTTTTCCCAGGGAAAAGAACAAATTTTTATAATTCTAAGATATTTTGAAGAGCAACTTGAGTTTTTATTTAGAAACACGTCCGCAAGTACTCTTCTGAGAACAAGAGCCTTATCGTTATCAAAAGGTGAGTTCCTCTTGTCTCGTTTGGTGGTCTTATACCACAACAATATATATATATATATATATATAAAGAATGCCACCACTCATGGGCAGAGCCCTTTTCAAGGAAGGGTCACACACAGAGGAAGAAAACTCACTCAAACACACGCCTAACGCACATCAATCAGGTGGGCGCAGACGGAAGCCTTGAAGAGTGGAAAATTAAATGCAGGAGGAAAAATAGATGATGGTAAAGAGTTCCACAGAATAAAGGTGGCTAGGAAGAAGGACGCACCACAACAAGCTAGTCTGGGGTTTCCCACATCCACATAAAATTGGTGCGAAAGCAGGGCATCCCTTCTGCATCAAGAACAACACAGTGGTGGAGGAATGTGAGATATCAGTTCCCTCGAGAAACTATCATTGTAGTACCAATAAAAAAGAGATAGTGCGCCAACGTCACATCGCAGATATAGGGGGTCAAGAGAGTTTGAAAGTAGGGGACAGTTTATTAATCCTTTAGCTTTATACTCAACCCTATAAAGAAGAGAGGAGCCGGAGTCCCCCCAGATATGAGAACAGTACTCTATACAAGGGTGGATAAAACAATTTGGAGTAACTGCTCAGAAGAAAAAAATTCTCACAACCTGAACAGAATTACCAGCTTCTTAAGAGGCCACTTTAGCAACCATCGTGACATGAGGTTTCTAAGACAGTTTATTGTTTATGTTTACACCAAGAATGTTAATGTTATTTTTAGGTGAAACAGGAGAGCAGTCGAAAAGGATAGTAAATGTGGGAGGTGTTTTTGAGAGGGAGATGTGAAGAAATTGAGTTTTTAAAGAGTAAAATTTCACAAGGTTGCTATGATCCCACCAAGAAATCCCATACAGATCGGCAAGAATAGAATCGGAAAGTTGAAAACGAGAAATTACTCTTCTAGAAGCAAAAGAGGGAGCAAATTTGAAATGAGTAGAAGAATGTACAGTTAAGTCATCAGCAAAACTGTGAATGGAGTTAGAAATGCAGTTGAGACGATCATTAATGAAAAGAAAGAATAAAGTTGGAGATAGAACAGAACCCTGGGGAACACCACAGTTGACAGAAAAAGAGGAAGAGGTCGCTCCATCTACAAGTGCCAAAATGGAATGATCTTAGAAAACTAGACAAGAGTAAGCAAAGGGAAGGAGGAAACCCAAAGGAGGGGAGCTTGGAGAGAAGCGACGCATGAAATACCCTATCAAAAGCCTTGGATATGTCAAGCGCCACCACACAAGACTCCCAGAAATCCCTAAGGACCGAAGACCATAGATCAGTAAGATGTATGTCACCAGTTGAGCTCTAGCGTCGAAAGCCATACTGGTGATCTGAGAGAAGAGAATGAGACTCCAATGATCCAAGAAATGAGAGATGAGGAGAGTTTCAAACATTTTAAGCAGAACACAAGTGAGAGCTGTAGGTCGATAGTTAGAAAGGTCAGACCAGCTACCTTTTTTTGAGATTGGCTGAACAAAAGCAAGCTTCTAGCATTGAGGAAAAGTATTAGTATTAAGGCATAGAGAATAGAGCTGAACAAGGACAGGCGCTAATTCAGAAGCACACTCCCTTAGAAAATGAATGGAAATGCCATCCAGGCCCCTGGCCTTCCTGACATTCATAGATTTCACTATCCCATGCACCCGATCATGAGTAATTACAGGTAGAGACATGGGATACCTGAGAGGAGGGGTAGGAGGAGGGATGCCAGAATCGAACAGGGTGGAATTACATGAGAAAAGGAGGCTGAAGAGATTAGCCTTTTCAGAGGGAGTAATTAGCTACAGAACCATTAGAGCGAATAAGAGAAGGAAAAACAGATTCACAGAAGTTATTAAGAGATATTTTTGACATGAGGCCAGAAATTTTTAGCAGTAGGAGAGCCATGGAGTCAGCGCACTTCCTTTTTGTGAAAGTAGGCCAAGTCAGTAGAAGAACATCCCTGTAACAATTCCGAGCTGAATGAAAATTGGCGAGAGTGATGGGAGGAGAGTTTTTCCATTCACGATAAGCATTATCTCTCACCTGAAGGGCAAGAGAACAGTTGCCATCGAACCATGGATTTTGAGGAGAAAAAGATTTAGTTGAAGATTGAATGAATATGCCCATCCCATCAATGATATATATATATATATATATATATATATATATATATATATATATATATATATATATATATATATATATATATATATATATATATATATATATATATATATATATATATATATATATATATATATATATATATATATATATATATATATATAAAGTTGAGATACCTTCTTTCCTAGAGAACCTTAATCTAATTAGAAAGGTTAATACCAAGCATTTCCACATACTCATTTAATACAATGTGAACGTTTCATACCATATTTTCGCCTCAGCTTTTATAAGATGAAAAGCCCTAGACTCCACCTTTTCGAGAAGAGCTCTATGTGTGGAACCACCACAGATGTGTGATGTGTTTCCCATACATGGACGAACAACACTCATATAAAGTGCAAGCAATGGGGTGGTGTGAAGAATTCTGAAGGCGCCTCAAAACACCTAACCTCTTAGAAGCTCATTTAGGAAGAGAAGTAATGTGATCTTTCCAAGAAAGATCACATAAAAAGAAACACCAAGAATATTAAGGAGAGATGAAGATTTGAGTTGTGTTTTTGAAGAAGATTTCATAGTTGTGTGGAAGATTGTGTTGAGCAGAGAGATGGAGGAATTGATTTTTGGTGGCATTGAAAACAAGAATATTTTCTCTGCTATAATTTGAAATGCAAGATAGATCAGGGGTCAGTTGCCCCAAGGCTACCTCCCTTGTCTCTATTAACTGCTGTTGGGAGGGGTGTCTTTCAAATTAAAAAGAGTAATAAAAGGTGGAGTCATCCGCATAGGAGTTGATAGGAAATGAAGTAAGAGAGAGAAGGTTATTACTGAAAAGCAGAAAAAGGGTTGGGGATAGAAAGTTTTGAAATCATACCTCTGCAACAGACTCTATAGAAAGCTTTTGATATGTCCAGCGCGATAGCAATAGATTCACCGAAATGAAGAAAAGCAGAGGAACAAGAGTCAGAGAGAAGGGAAAGAAGATCACCAGTACAGAGTTTCTTACCAAAGCCATACTGGCGATCAGAGATAAGATTAGAAGAATTGAGATGTTTCCAAGTCTTCCTGTTAAGGATAGATTCGAAATCTTTAGAAAGAACAGATGTTAAAGAAATAAGACTATGGTTACAGGGTTGAGAGGTGTCCCCCTTTTTCGGCACAGACTGAATGAGCTCACGTTTCCAGTAAGAAGAGAAGGTTGAAGTAGAAAGAAATAGGCGAAATAGTTTACCAAGGAAGGGTGCAAACTCTGAAGCACAAGTTATGAGAATCACAGGAGGGATACCATCAGGACCGTATGCCTTCCTAGTGTTATATATATAAAATAAAAAAAAATATATATATATATAAGATATATATATATATATATATATATATATATATATATATATATATATATATATATATATATATATATATATATATATATATATATATATATATATATATATATATATATATATATATATATTATATATATATATATATATATATATATATATATATATATATATATATATATATATATATATATATATATATATATATATATATATATATATATATAATATTAGTGTGATGTCATATTTTCTCATTTGCGGATGCAGATGTTGAATTTGAATTTTGTCAAGTGCGGATGCAGATGTTGAATTTTTGAAAGTGTGTATGTGGATGCAGATGTTGAATTTTTTGAAAAGTGTGGATGGATGCAGATCCAAATGCAAATGGATTTTTCAAAAATGTGGATGCGGATGTTAATTTTGATGAGGATGCTCCATGAATGTGAATGCCATCACTAATATATATATATATATATATATATATATATATATATATATATATATATATATATATATATATATATATATATATATATATATATATATATATATATATATATATATATATATATATATATATATATATATATATATATATATATATATATCAGCAGAGATCTAAGTAACTAATTTAGCATGTCAACTCAGATTGTTCTCTAATTTTTTGTCATAATAAAGTTGTACATGAAGGCTTTAAAATCGAGCATTAATTTTGTTTTTCTGAGTGTGATCATTTTGGTTAACAGAGGTGAAAGGGCATGACCACAAACCAACTTCAATAAAAAAATTTAAGCTACAAATTTCAATATATCAATAGAAAGCTCTGAGAGAGCACTTTAAAATATATGAATGATTAAAAATGGACAAAAAATAATGTGTGACTGAAGAACCAGAAGTTCCCCCCCCAAAAAAAAACAATTTAAGAAAATTTCCATTAGCCATAAGTCAAAAACCATTGAATCTTGAGATCTAAAAATTTGTCTGAAAGGGTTTTTAAAGTACTATGAAATTGACAAGTTCCAAATAAATCAAAGATGGTCAGCCATTTCTAGGAAAAATGGGTGCAAGACAGACAAAAATATAATTATGCATTTTGTATGCTAACTTCATGGCATTATGGCAAAGACTCTTACATTTACTTTGTAGTACTCTAGCACCTATCTCTCAATTTTTACAGTAATAAATAATAGGAAAATTTAAATACATTCTCCTATCACCATCACATTCATTTGAGGTTTTGCTGTGAGTAACTATAAAATTGGATAAAATAACTACTTTTCCAGTTCTAATAAAAAAAATTTAAGATTTACAAATACTTACAGGAAGCCATGTTAAAGAAAATGGCAAAAGTTGCACTGGTTCATTCAACAAACGATATATAAAATTAAGAAGAGGGCCATTGGGAGACAAAAAGTTTTTCAGAGCACGAAACTCAGATGGATGCTCATGGAGTGTAATTATTCGAAGTCCCCATCCTCTACCACAGTGTTGAATACTTGCATTATTTTCATCAAATGGGCCAAAAATACTTTCAACAATAGTACTGAGAATAAAAGACCCATCTTTTGTACTGATTTCAGGAAGGAGATGAGATATTTCCTGACATCTTAATACTAAAGATTGCTGATTTAAAGCACTTTGTAGCCTGTCCTGAAAAACAAATAATATATCAAGGATTAGTACAAATTTTTAATGCAAAATTTTTCCATTAAATTACTAGTACTCTACCTATGATCCTATTACTATTCTACTTTTTTTTTATACAAGTTTGATGTATTTTAATGTCAATCCTAAAACCATAAAACAAAACCTAAATAAGTAGGATTTTTAATTTCTGCATAAATTTTGTGCTAATTTAATGTTATATTTACAATGATTTTAATATAAATTATAATGAATGGCTTAATTCATTTAAAAATCAAGATAAAATAGCTTCAGAATGTATAAAATTTAAGAATTATTTAAATCACCAATGCTTCAACTGTAAAAAAGTGGATAGATTTTCTAAATAATAAAACTTTTCCTCTAGAAGTACAGAAATAGCCTATCCACCTGTTTTCAAAATATTAAATGAACTCCATAAGAATTTTGGCTTTACAAAAATAAAAGTATCCCAAATTTTTTATGTCATGAATAAAAAGCTTATTTAAAAAAATTGAACAATAATTTTCAAACCACAATCTTCAGTTGTTCTTTTTTTATTATACTTATACACTGAAATTATGATTCTTTTACATATGTTACTGATTATTCAAGGCTAACATATATATATATATATATATATATATATATATATATATATATATATATATATATATATATATATATATATATATATATATATATATATATATATATATATATATATATATATATATCCTCCAGTGGGCAAAGGCCAGAGGTCTACCTAATTCCACCAGAGTTGGGAAAAATCCTGTCACGGCTTAAGGAGGCCAACATGTCCAGATACAAGGCATTTGAAAGTACGCAAGTCAAAGAAGTTGGGAAAACAGATAAAGGGAGTGAGCATGGCAGTTAAGTCTGAGGTCTGAGAGTTGGACAGAGAAAGGATGAGACTGTGTAAAAAGGCATGTTGCATGAGCTCTTCTCAAAGGAGGAGGCATGTGATGAAAGTTCAGAAGAGCAGATTGACGAAATGCTATGCTTATTTAGGGGCAATGCATCCTTTAGAGTGTATATAAAATCCAAACCCGGTAAATATGGGTTGCTCCGAAGAATGTTGTCTGACTGCGAAATGAACCTTATCCTTCAATTGTTGCCCTATGGTAGGAAAGTAGGAAACATACCAGCTAAAAATCCAGAGGAGATTGTTATGCACCTGACAAGACCTTACTACCACACTAATAGAAACATAATAACAGATTGGTTTTACACCTCGGTCCCATTTGCAACCCAACTTTGTAACCAAGAGCTTAGCCTGGTGGGCACAATCAAGAGAACAAGAAGGCATTTGCCAGAAACCCTAAAGGAAGTGAGAGGCCGTCAGTTGTTTTCAACCCTCTTTGCCATGTCAAAGAGGCCGACATCAGGGGACAATGTGCCAATAATGCTTGCATCATATTCAGCTAAACAAAAGCCTCCCAAAAATGTAATCCTCTTATCCACAATGCACTCTAAATTCGAAATCTCTCAAACATACAAAGGGAGACCAAATCCCAAGGCAAGGCCAAAGGTCATCGAGTTCTATAATTCGACAATGGGGTCAGTTGATATGGATGACCAAATGGTCAGAAGATTTTCTTGCAAAAGATTAACACTGCGCTGGACCTTGTCCTGGTTTTACTCCATCCTAGACATTTGCGCCCTGAACGCTTTTATACTATACAGTATAAAAGATGAGAGGACCGTACAGGCATTGAAAAAAGAAGGCATGGAGTTAGAATGAACGTTTATGAGAAGCTGGCCATGGATCTCATACGCCACATTCACTCCAACGGTACCAAAATAACCCCAGGCTCAATTCTGAAATCAAGGAATCAATTATAAAATGTTTCCTTGAAGCTCAACCACCACCACCACAACCACAGCAGGGGGTAACTCAGGGGGATAGGTGAAACCGGTGCCGAAGGTCTCAAAAGTGTGCAATTGTGCAGCAAATTCCTCTGTAAGAGTTATTACGAAGAGCAGATTGTGTGCTCAGGAGGTTAAGAAATTTTTTTTTCAATATATATATATATATATATATATATATATATATATATATATATATATATATATATATATATATATATATATATATATATATGGAGAGAGTTTTTTGGTAAATAAAATTTTTTTCATTCACTAGTGCATTTTCTAACCTAATATTGTACAGTCATCAACAGAAGTTCGTTCCTATTAAGCTGGAAATAAATATTTATATAAAATGGTGATCATTTCAGGTTCAGCCAATCACAGATCAATTAAGCCGAACTGAGTGTTGTTATTTTCTTTTTATTCAAAATAGAGCTTTTATGAAATGATCTCCATTTTATATAAATATTTATTTCCAGCCTAATAGGAACAAACTTCTGTTGATGACTGTACATTTTGAAGTAATTAGTTATCCGTAAAAAAAAATTTTTTTTAAAAGTAATAAACAAATATCCATTTTTCATGACATATAAAATTTCAACCACAGTACTTTAGGCTTTATTTGTATAAAATATTACGAATATGTTGAATCTAAAATAAAACTTACAAATATGAAGACATGTAGATGTATACTTTGCTTTTTATAGCTAATAATTGAGCACTTTATGGAAAAACTTTTTAAAATATATAAGCAAATTTCAAAAATTTCTTAATAATAGTGGCAAACATAATATTTAAAATATTGGCTAAAACAACTGAGAAAGGACATAATTACATAATGGCCATGCTAAAAGTTCCAAAAAAAAATTTAAAAATATAATTTTTAATAAAAATGTGGATGGACCAAAAAGGTCCATCACATAGATGGACGATGGCGCGACCGACGAGTAGTCGCGAGGGTAAAGGAGAGCTGTATGAGAGGAACCACCCAAGATGTGTGAAGCATACTCCATACTGGGGCGAAAGACACTCCTATAAAGAGCAAGCAACTGGGAAGGTGTAAAGAAGTTCTGAAGGAGCCTCAGAACAACCCTCTTACAAGCTTGTTAAGAAAAAGAAGTATTGTGATCTTTCCAAGAAAGATCAGGAGAAAAAGAAACACCAAGAATATTAAGGAGAGATGAAGGTTTGAATTGTGAGTTTTTGAAGAAGATATAGTTGTGTGGAAGATTGTGTTGGGTAGAGAGATGGAGGGATTCAGTTTTTGAGGCATTGAAAATGACCATGTTTTCTCTCCCCCAATTTGAAATGCGAAATAGATGTGAGGTTAGTTGCTCCAAGGCAACCCTCCTTGTGTCAATTAACTGTTGTTGGAAGGGAGCATTTCAAACTGAAAAGAGTAATGAAGGGTGGAGTCAACGGCATAGGAGTGGATAGAAGATGAATTAATAGAGGTCATTAATGAAAAGCAGAAAATGTGTTGGAGCTAGGACAGAACCATGAGGAACACGACTATTAATAGATTTAGAGGAAGAAAGGTGGTCATTTACAACAGCTGCTATTCAACGGCTGGAAAGGAAATTAGAGAGATCACAGAGAGAAGGATAGAAACCAAAAGAGGGATGCTTAGAAATCAAAGCTTTGTGCCAGATTCTACTGAAGGTTTTCAATATGTTCAGCGCGAAAGCAAAGGATTCACCACTATATATATATATATATATATATATATATATATATATATATATATATATATATATATATATATATATATATATATATATATATATATATATATATATATTAGATAGAGTGAAGTATCGGTATATTTTTAGATACTGGTATCAAACCTTCAGGTATCACTTTTGGCAAATAATGGTCGATGCTGATACCAGAATTTTTTACTGAAGAATATATATATATATATATATATATATATATATATATATATATATATATATATATATATATATATATATATATATATATATATATATATATATGTCTGGCATCTCAGTGCCAATAACTGGTCTGACTTGCGTTTGTATTTTTCTGATTTTACATGGAATGATACTGCTTCTGTGGGAGGGGTCCCTCAAAATGTGCAGTGCTGTAGGGGTTAGGTAGTAGACGTGTTTTTCTTAATAAAAATGTTTGATTGTTTTATTAATTTCAGAAAGAATATTTTCTTGAACTATACTTTGTAATCAAGGTTCTAATAATTTTGATCAATGTTTACTAAATGATAAATTTTTTTTGTATCCTATGATATATATTGGAGGTTATTTTGATTTTCAATATTCATATACATTGGATTTGGAAAATTGGAGATAATCAAATTTGTTTTTTTTTTTATTATTAAACATACATTTTTTGATTTAGTACTTTAATATTTTACTTTGTTTGTAAATTTAAGTTATATACTAATTCCATCCTTTCATGGAAACAATTATTAATTTTATATCCTATGGTTCTTGTAGATTAATCCCATCAGCAAAGCCAAACCTATAATCTTAAGAAATACAAATTCATAAGCCTTGCCACATCACCAAGGTATGGTAATTGATTAAAGTGTTACTTTATATACATGCATATTAAAGTATAAATCAATAATAATTGTGATTCTGAAATCAATCAAATTGCCAAAATTTATGAGAAAAAGCGAAGCAACTGGCTAGTGTTTCACCTTACCAATCTTACCAACATAAGAGGGCTAATACAATTATTGTTGGTCTTGTTAAGGAAGTTCACACCAACAGGTTGGTAAGAACACACATTAATGAAAATTATGTAAATAGCAATTTCAAAAAAGAAATAACATAATTCTTGGTAAAGTTTTGGGATGATTTCTATAAAGAATAAACTATAATAATCCATATTAATATTTAGGGGTGCACCGATAAGCCTAACAGCCGATTACCGATTATCGATTAATCGGCCGATTACCGATTAATCGGCCGATTACCGATTAATTGGCCGATTACCAATTAATCGGCCTTTCATCAATAAGTAATGTTATTATTAATTTAAATTAACACTGAGAAAAGTAGTTATCAGCATTGTTATTTATTACTAATAACTATGCATGTTTTCATTATTAATGTAAATCATTTTTATTGCTTACTTTTCAGATATATTAAAAAATAAAAATTTTAAATTTTAAAAACTCTAGATTCTAGAATCTCAATTATTGAGATATAAATAATAAAATATTAATTACACTTTATAACGAAAGCAATGTGTCAACCAGTTATTGTTGGAAGTATTTTGATGTTCATCCTAAGGATAACAGTAAATGTATTTGTAAATTATGTAAAGCCACCATATCAAGAGGTGGAAAATCTGCAAAAAGTTATTCAACGACAAATATGTTGAACCACATTAAAAAAATTTCATTTAGATGAAGCATAAGCTGAAAAGGCAATATGATTGGTCACAGCCAAGTACTTCAGAAGCAAGTTGCAGCAACTATGAGCCTCCAAAAAAAGTTCAACCAACTATACAATCAGTTTTAGAAAAGAGTAAAATTTGGAATATTAACGATCACAAGTCCCAAGAGATACATTATCTGATAGGAGAAATGATAGCTGTTGATATTCAACCATATTCTTTAACATCTGACATTGGATTCCAAAGGCTTATTGCAAAACTCTGTCCTAATTACAGAATTCCATCAAGAAAATATTTCACAGACAAAATAATCCCGGATTTATTTATGAAAGTAAAAGCAAAAATTCAGACATCGCTCGATGAAATTAGCAGTCTTTCTTTGACCACAGACATTTGGACAGATTCAACAAATAATGCTCCATTTCTGAGTGTGACAGGTCATTGGCTTTCAGATGAGTTTGAACAATGTAGAGCTGTGCTTAGAGTTGTTCCTTTCCCTGGTTCACATACAGCTGAAATAATAAGTGAACAACTACACATTGTTCTGAATGAGTATAAGATCTCCAACAAAATTTTTCTTGTACTACGAGATTCCGCCGCAAATATGGTTGGTGGTATGAGGGAGTGTGGTGTACAGTCACTAACATGTTTCATAAACACATTGCAACTTTCAGTAAATGAATCAATATTTTCGCAAAAGGCTGTGAGCAATATAATTGCAATTAGCAGAAAAATAGTCTCACACTTTAATCATTCTCCATTAGTGATTAGCAAAATAACCAAAATCCAGGAGCAGCTTAAATTAGAAAAACAAACTGATTCAAGATGTCTACTCTTTGAAATTCAACATATTATATGCTGAAAAGAAATTTAGAACAGCGAAAAGCTCTTATAATGTATGCTGTTGACAATAACATTCCAACTTTATCAAGTTACCAATGGACAATTGTTGAAAAAGTTGTCCAGTTATTAAGTCCAATTTGAAGACATCAGCAAAGAATCAAGTAACAGAACATCAACTATGTCAATGATAATCCCTACAATATTAGCTCTCAGATTATTTCTATTAAAAGCTACCAAACATACTGGTGAATTTAGTGGAATTATTTCAACTGTTGAAGAATTCACTGCATCAGCTGAAAAAAGATTTGCATCATCCATAAATAAAAAATTTCTGAGCTTGGCTACTTTTCTTGATCCCAGATTTAAATTGAAATTTCAAAAGGATGACATTAAAGAAGACACTATTAAGAAATGGGTTATAGATATTGTAGAACATCAAGCTGAGATAAATTCTATTGATAGTCAAACAGGAGACAGCTCTTCTAATGATGATCAAGATAATGAAACTTATGAAAGTGTACTTAAAACTGTTTCCCTTTCAAAACTGTTAGATGATTTTGAGTCAAATAAGCCTATGAAAATAAATTCAGACTTAGACGTTGCAAGTACAACAGATGTGCAACCCAAACTCAAGAGGAGTAAATCTGTTACTCATAGATGCGCAAAGGAACTGGATCAATATTTAACTCTACCAACACTTCAAAGAAGCGAAGACCCATTTCTTTGGTGGAAAAAGACATGGGAGACTTTACCAATATTGAGCAATTTGGCTTCAAAATATTTAAGCGCACCACCATCATCTGTTGAGAGTGAAAGACTCTTTATTACAAGTGGTAATATCTATGAACCTACAAGGAATAGGCTGTGTCCTGAAAATGGGGAAACTCTTATGTTTCTGCATTATAACTTAAGAGTATTGAACTTTAAATACTGATGAGCTTGAGAGCTGAGATAGAAGACAACATGAATTGAAGAGGCAACAGTATAAACAGAACACAAGGAAAACTGCCAAAATTTAGTAGTATTTTTATGCAATTTGTATGTATGTATTTGTAGTATTTGTACTAACAATGAGTCAATTATAATATGTTAATGTTTCATAATTTATGAATGATTTCTTAATAAAGTAAAAAAAAAGGCAAAAGCCATAATAGCAGCCAGGCACAAAATGACTAACAAATA
Source organism: Armadillidium nasatum (assembly GCA_009176605.1). NCBI lineage: Eukaryota > Metazoa > Arthropoda > Malacostraca > Isopoda > Armadillidiidae > Armadillidium > Armadillidium nasatum. The sequence continues at coordinate 30,605 of SEYY01001101.1, read as the reverse complement.
TTTTTTTTTAAATTATATTGGTATTGTTATTTGTTACTGTGTCGAAGCTATCTGATGATTAACTTGGCAGTAATGAAATGGTCTTGTAAAGGTTGGTTTGTTCTGGTAAAGGTTTTCAGTAATCGGCCGATCAAACGTGTGAATAGCCGATTATCGATTAATCGGTAATATGACCGATTATGTCGATTAATCGGTGCATCCTTATTAATATTCATAAGTTTCATAAATACTTTGGTTTCTGAATTGTGTTTCATTGCTCGTAAGATAACTGGTCCCTGAATTGAATCTTGCCATAAGGAACAAAATTTTACAATTAACAGCACAAGATTACATAACCGATAATAAAAGTCTTTCAATCTTGGAAATTAGTGGATATGCTGATCCCAATAATTATATTGAAGTCATTAAGACTTTTCACAAATACTTGGAACTTATTTTCTACCTTCTATCTGGATCTCCTAAATCTATTTTCAAACTTTATAGGATATTTCTTTCTAATTCTTCTTACTACATCGTCAATCTTTTCTATCAGGAACTTGTTTACTCCTCATACTTTTCTCAACCTCCCTTAAGCAAATAACCGAGGTGATTTTCTCTGGCATTCCATATTCTTTCCCTTCTACTGAACCTAACAAACCTTGGTTTAACTATGCTTGTTCTCGAGCTATCTGCCACAGGGATGCTGCCTTCAGGGATTACTGTTGTCTTCAAACTCCAGAAACTCATGCAACTTATATTTCATCCAGTAATCGTGCAAAAACTCTTTCTCCATAGAAAATGCAATAATCTTTCTGGTTCTTCTTCTTCACACCTTTCTGGCCTTTTGCAAAAAATGTCAACTCTAACTTTGCTTCTTCCACTTTCTCTCTTTAGTATCTTCTGATAGTACAACTGCCGTTTTTAATTCCTCTAAAGCTGAACTCTTCTATCAAACTTTTGCCCATAATTCAACCTGAAATAATACCAGAGCTGTTCCTACTCTTTCAACCCCCTCCAACTCATTTATGCTGAAATGAAGTTATTATTTTTCTTCCATATTATTATTTTTTTTTTTTTTTTAATTAAAAAAAATAAAGTAACTCAAAATGAAAGAAGAATTTAGATATTAGAATATTATTCAGGTAAGAGCTGATTTTACTTTATATACCGAGACATAGGATTGAATAGGCTAGACATGTATATATATATATATATATATATATATATATATATATATATATATATATATATATATATATATATATATATATATATATATATATATATATATATATATATATAGGCAAAAGGACTAGCAACCCGGCCCTATAACTATTGCTTACTGCTTGTAACAACTCAGGACCAGCAAAACAACAGTTCCAAAATGTATGATCTTCTGGAGCTCTTTGAGAAAGCATTTAGAGGTTAGATTGAGAAGGTGTTAGGTCCACTGAAAGGGTGTAAACTCTACCTTGAAGTATAAAACTCAAGAAGTGCCACTGAAACCAACAAGCTGCAAAACATGATCCTTTAAAGTACTCTAGGAAAGGAACTTAAGAGCAGATGGCAAAATATACCGGTCCCACAGATAAGGGGAGTATGTATGATATATATATATATATATATATATATATATATATATATATATATATATATATATATATATATATATATATATATATATATATATATATATATATATATATATATATATTGAAGAGAAGTTTCATTTTTTGTTTCTCCCCCCCAGAGAATATAGATAATAGCCATTGAGTTTTGTGTATTGTACATTTTATAAAAAGTAGGAAAGAAAAACTATGTCAAATTAATAAATTCCAAGGATATCCAAAGGATTTGTGAGAACTATTGTTAGCCCTATTTAGGTAAGTTAAGAAATTATGTAAGTTCATTTTTGGAATAGGATTATTTTAAAGGAATAGAATAAGTAACTTGTGAAAATACAAATATAGTTGATTAGAGTTGTATTTGAATTAAATTAACGTAAATAAATTAGAAATTAAAACATATAGTCTATATGATATAATAGTATGCAATTCTAAGAAATTTCATGGAGTTTACAATTAAACATTTATAATAGTATTAAAAATAAAGTTGCTTATAAGAAGAATTTATGGCATGTATTTATGTGGTCAATGAAAATTTTGGACAAAAGTAATTTTTTGTTTGTTTTTTTGAATTATTGCTTATTTAGGGACCTGGAGTTGGATTACACCTGGACTGAAGTGCCTATAAAGAATACCCAAAGATCAACAATATCCCAAATTTTTGATAACAACGGACATCCCTGATAATTTTGACCTCGAAGGTTATTAAAGAAAAAGTGATACTACTCTCGAAGAGAATCATTTTTCCTTGAAGGATGGTCATCTCAAAGGTATAAAAAAGTTTATTTAAGTTTGTTATTAAATATATTGTGAGCATCCGTGCTCAAGTTCTATTAATGGTTACTATTTACAGATGGGTTGTCCGTTTCAGACGATGACCAAGAGGGAAGTGTGGGAGCTTCGCAAGAATGAAATATTCTGCGCTGGAATTATCCCAGATAAGCCCAGATAGTTCCCTCTACTTCTGGCAACTCTTCAGAATATTCAATTTGTTTACATTTCTAGGATTTCTTGCATTCTTATATTTTGTATATATATTTATTATTTTTTTTGTAAATTTTCATCCATTTTATGCTGTTTTCCGAATTCGGGAACAAACTATATATTTATATATATATATGCGCTTACATTTTCTTGGTTTTATCCAATTTTCATGATTCCTTGGGCATTTGAACTTGTAGACCAAATTCTGATTCTATGCTTAACCCTTATTTGTCTGCTCTTTTTATCTTTTTTACTTATTTCTTGCATGCCTGACTCTCTCTTTCAGGTTATTATCAGTTTTCTTGCTTATCTCTATTCATACAATATTCTTCTTTCTGGCTTCTTAATTCAAACCCTAGACCTAGTATTTTGCTTAGTTGCTTCATATTCTTATGTTTGCCTCATTTCTTTATGTTTGTCTTCAAAATCTTCAAAATTCATATTATCCTTTCATTACCACCATCATAATCCAAACTTGTCATATTTCTACCTCAGGGCAAGGGTGGCTTCTACTCAGTACAACATTTACCCGCAACAGTCATTTGTGGCAGACAAAAAAATCCCCACACAAGTAATAGGTTTATGGTAAACATGTGGTGTGGTATGATCAATGGGTATGTAATTGACCCTTTCACATTTGAGAATTGCCTCACAGGAGACCACTATTTCAAATTTTAACAAAATGAATTACAAGGACTATTGGAGGATGTTCCTCTAAATATCCAAATGCATAGCATGATAGAGAACCAGCACATTTAGCTCATCAGGTCAAGCAACATTTGGAAGAAAGGTTTCTGGAGCACTGGATTGGTTGCGGTGGTCCAAATAGTTGGCCTCCAAGATCTCCAAACCTTACGGTACTGGATTATTGTTTATGGGGTTGTTTCAAAACTGACGTATACAGAGTAAAAGTGGACACTCAGGATGCACTAATTTGATGTATTCAAAATAATGCAGGCATTATTAACAGGAAGACATGAAGCAATCAGGAGAGCAACAGCCATGCTCTTTGTAGATGAAGCCGAAAATGTTTAAAGGTCAATGGCCGTATTTTCGAACATTTAATACAA
>SEYY01001101.1:0-26847 GCA_009176605.1 Armadillidium nasatum | reverse complement strand
TACTAACAGATAATGGACGAGAATTTATTGGGCCGGAGTTCGAAGAGTTCCTAAGAAATCAGGGCATTAAGCATGTATTAACGACACCTTATACACCCGCTTCAAATGGGGCGGTAGAACGAGTTAACCGGACTCTGAGTCAGTACTTACGAATGTCAGTTACCCGACCAAATTATTGGGATGAAGATCTTTCTCAGGTAGTCCTAATCTATAATCATACAGTACATTCCGAGACACAAATGACACCATGTGAAAACATCTTAAAACGGGCCCATACTCTGAGTACTGGATTACCATTACCTAGAGTAGATGAGTGTTGGGAAGAAGGCATCATCAATTCGAATCATATGATATAGACCAATTGGTAGGATTAAAAGTACATTTGCCAGGTGATCTCACCTTAAATAAATTTTGACCCAGGTATTATGGGCCATATAAAATAATACAAGTTCAATCTAATGGAGTTACTTATATAATTGAGTCAGAGAAGGATGGACGAAAATGTCGGGTTCACCATAAACAGCTAAGGAAGTGGAAGATTCCTCCGGAATATTTAAGGAATAACCCAGTATTTCAAAAGTATGCCCTTGAAGGAGATGATATACAACCTATTGAAATAGAAGAAGAGCCCTTAGAGGAGCAGTTAAATGAGGAAGCTCAGGTAGATTCACCAGAAATAGAAGAAGAAAATGAGGAAGATGAAGAGTCATTCTTTGAAGGATTTATAGTGGATCAGGAGAAATTAAAACAGATTAAAGACAAATTAGTCATCATTGCACAACAGCAGGTAGCGTTGGTCACAGAAATCCATTCGACCTCCAAGGTGATAAATCATTCTTATGAAACCGATACCACTCACGAAGAAATATTAACCAGTGAAGAAATGGAAGTAAACTCATTTCTACAATGGGACACTTCAGACCTCTTAGAGGAAGCAGAAAGAAGGTGGGAGTTGACAGGAAGCAATGATCTTGCCATTCTCCAATATTTGAACCAGACATAATAGGCTTATGACTTGAATAATTTAAAACGGAATCAATTTTCAACACCTATGATGTTGGAGGAAAAGAATATTGAAGAAGAAGTACAAGAGGAAGAAGAAGGCGAATGTTCCCGAATTGATGACTTTTCATTTTTTGGATTTGATAGAGGAGATGAACTGAATGTTTCTATAGAAAAACATATAAATGAAGAAAATCAACCGTATATCCGTTCCAGAGGTGTATGTTTGGAGTTGCCTCTGGTTCACCGACATTTGTTGGAAAGGAAGAAAAAGAATTAAGCCTAGCAAGAAAAAAAAATAAAAATAAAAAAAAATACATATCTAAGTATATTACTAAAGAATGGAAATAATCCAAATATTTGAATCTTCTATCTTACTTAAATAAATAATAATAATATTGAAAAAAATAAAAAAAAAAATAAATAAATAAATAAAATAAATACATAATTTTTTGGGCATTTATATATCTTCATAAATTTTAGTTTTATTTTCAGATACTGGTTACGGGGCACTCGTGGGTGCAGGATTTGGAGGAAGGTTTTGCTCCGGGACTTATGCCGGGGATGGAAGTAGTTTTCCGGGCGTACCCGGGTATAACTTTAAGTAGACTGAAAAATAAGATGACTCAAATTTTGGACCCCACATATACCCACATGATGGTGTGCATTATAATAACTGAGGCTTATAGGAAAGTACCAATTTCGAATAGCGATGGAGATAGAAATTATTGGGTGATAGTGCCGAACCAAAATTATGACAATGCTCAATTTTGTAGAAATTTTACGGATTTCAAGAGACATTGTACGGATGTGTCCGGGTCTCAAAATCCTTTTAATAATACCACCATTTTTGGACTTGATATACTATAACTTTCTTAGAGTGGAGGGATATCCTCAAAGGATAAAGTAGTTGTATAATAATGAAGTGGAATTTTCTCCCAGAACATTACACAGGCGATGTGTGGACCAACATTCATACATTCGCACTTTGAGATCAGAACAATTCCAGTTTATAGATAAGAATACGTACCCAGTGATGTACGTGGCACAAACGGTAGTGGGTAAGGAACCAATCAGGGATTACTTTATTGGGAGAAAGTTGACTTTGTGGGATGCTGGGTTTTTGAGAGATGGCTTACACCCAAGTGCCATTTTGTGTGTTAAGCTGTGGAAAAAGTTGCATCAGACGAGGCTTTTCCATCCGTTGGAGGAGGTGGAAAGAAGGATCTCATCTGAAGTTAGTAATGATGGAAGATCGGGGGAAGTGTTGGAAGAGGTAAGGGAAGAAGTAGAGCCGCAGGCGGGTTCTTCAGGAATTAGGTCAACATGAGCAAAATGAGGAAGCAGAAGTTGTTGAGGAAAGATTAGTTGAGCAGGAGAAGATGGAAAGTATGGTGGTGGAGGAACCTGAAATGGAACGGCTAGTTATAACATCAGAAGTGGAGGCTGTGGAGGAAGTGCAGAGGGAAGACGTTCCAACCCCAGATAGGGAAATGAGGGAATTAAGTATTGAGGAGAATCCGTCGAGAACTTCACGTAGGCGAAAATTCTCGCCCATAAGATTTCCATTATCTGCAGAAGTAGACCGGGAAACAGGGCCCATAAGGAATAGGGGGGACGGTTGGCGAACATCCCGAGGCAATCCTGCCAATAGATGTTCCAGGATAAGAGCGACTCTGTATGAAAAATCAGGTGCGAATGAACAAGATCAGGTTGAGCAGGCAGAGAATAGAAGTGTGGAGAGCTTGAGAGATGAAGCTGACCAACAGTGGCAGTTAAAATTGGCTGAAGTCAAGGCGTACATGCGGGAATTTATGGCAGCTAGGGGCCATAATGTGACTTCCCAGGAGTTAGACAAAAAATGCAAGAAGATGTGTGAGGAGAATTAGGAAATGGAAGAAGATGGGAGAATTTACAAAGAAAGTTTTAGTTTTATTTTAAAGAAAAGAAAGTTTCAGTTTTTTTTAAGAAAGGAAAAGAAAGTTTTGGTTTCATTTTTTGGAAAATATTAGGTTAAGGTGTTAGTTTAAGAAATATTTGTGGAACACAGGATAATAATAATAAAACAGAGGTTGTTTACTTTATGAATACTTTGGAGGAAAGTCAAAAATAAAGGTGCGTCGAAAAAATTGTTTTCGACGGGTGGGGAGGAATGAAGAGAAGTTTCATTTTTTGTTTCTCCCCCACCAGAGAATATAAATAATAGCCATTGAGTTTTTGTATGCTTTATAAAAAGTAGGAAAGAAAAACTATAAGTCAAATTAATAAACTCCAAGGATATCCAAAGGATTTGTGAGAACTATTGTTAGCCCTATTTAGGTAAGTTAAGAAATTATGTAAGTTCATTTTTGGAATAGGATTATTTTAAAGGAATAGAATAAGTAACTTGTGAAAATACAAATATAGTTGATTAGAGTTGTATTTGAATTAAATTAACGTAAATAAATTAGAAATTAAAACATATAGTCTATATGATATAATAGTATGCAATTCTAAGAAATTTCATGGAGTTTACAATTAAACATTTATAATAGTATTAAAAAATAAAGTTGCTTATAAGAAGAATTTATGGCATGTATTTATGTGGTCAATGAAAATTTTGGACAAAAGTAATTTTTTGTTTGTTTTTTTGTATTATTGCTTATTTAGGGACCTGGAGTTGGATTACACCTGGATTGAAGTGCCTATAAAGAATACCCAAAGATCAACAATATCCCAAATTTTTGATAACAACGGACATCCCTGATAATTTTGACCTCGAAGGTTATTAAAGAAAAAGTGATACTACTCTCGAAGAGAATCATTTTTCCTTGAAGGATGGTCATCTCAAAGGTATAAAAAAGTTTATTTAAGTTTGTTATTAAATATATATACAATTATTTAAGTTAGTACCAAAAGTTGAGAATTATTAATTGCCCATTATATCAATTGCGTTGAACAACACCAAGTGGTATTAAGAGTATTCAAACATTTATTTTTGTTTCTTGTTATTATATTATTTTATTATTATTTATATTATTTATTATTATTATATCATTTTTATTTATCAAAAATTCATTTATCAAATTCATTTATTTATTCATACTTTATTTATCAGATTGTATTATCTATATAAGTAAGAATTAATATATATGTTAAAATTATTTATGAAGTTAGGAGAGGCCTCTATATTTGCGTTTAGGTGTAGGTAATTATTTAAAAAGGTACAATTGTAAATAAATAATAATATTGAGCGTTTGTCTTATTTGGCATATAGTCGTTACTATATTTTAATTGCATAATTTGGGCTCCGAGTGGCTTTGTTGAGGCATTACATCAAATATCAAGGATTTTGGTGAGTACAACGTTCTGTGTTTTTCCCCAACTTTGTGGGGATTTCTATTAATTGTATAATATTTTGCACCTAGCAGCGGAGCTTGCGTTCTTTGGTGATGAGGACCTAAAAAGGACCACCTCTATTACACATCATTCCAAGGTTCATAGGAACATAGGAACATAGGAAAATAGAGACAGTTAGAAGCCACAAGGGCCTATCGAGACTGTCCCAGTCCAAACAAATAATAACAATACTAATACATGCACGAAAGACTAGGTCTATCCCATCCCAGTTATCAGTTCATTCATGCATAGTCATGCATAGATAAAAGAAAAACTAAACCCCATTACACATGCAATACTCAATGAACCATCACCCACTACAAAAACTGCCGTTAGGCTTAGTCATAGGTTGATCTGTTGATCCAAAAATTCATATATACCCACCAATTTGGCTTAGTCAGATTATTCTATATAATACCCAAACCATCCATATATCTATCTAGCCCCTTTTTAAATTTGACAAGAGAATCACAGTCAACAACCTCCCGTGGCAAGTCATTCCAAAAATTAACAACTCTATTACTGAAAGAGTATTTTCTTAGATCGAGATGGCATGGCTTCTTTTTAATTTTCTTATTATGTCCTCTAGTTACTCTTCCATGGTCCACTATGAAGTATTTTTCAATCTCTGTATTACTGTCAGATGCAAATATTTTGTAAACTTGTATCATATCCCCTCTGAGAAATCTCCTTTCAACTGAGAACATTCCTAACTCCTTCAACCTCTCTTCATAGCTCTTATTTTCAAAGCCAGAAATCATCCTTGTTGCTCGACGTTGTACTCTCTCCAGCATATCTATGTCTTTTCTTAAATGAGGAGCCCAAACTTGTGCACAATACTCTAATGCTGGCCTGACATAGCTATTATATAGTTTGCTTATAACCTCTTTGCTCTTGTAAACTACATTGCGGTTAATTATACCTAACATCTTATTAGCTTTATTCCTTGCTTCCAAACATTGATCACCCACCTTCAGATTACTGCTAATTATCACACCTAAATCCTTTTCTTGGTCCACAGTCTCAAGCCACTCCCCATTCATTTCATAATTAAATCCTTCATTTGAGTAACCTACATGAAGAACTTTACATTTTTTACTATTAAAGTTCATTTGCCACCTCTCTGCCCAACCAAGAAGTCTATCTAGATCACCTTGAAGCTTTATGCATCCATCATTATTCCTTACTGAGGTAACCACTTTGGTATCATCTGCAAACTTAGAAACCTTGCATTTAAGACCTTTGTCTAAATCATTTATATATATAAGGAACAAAAGTGGTCCCAGCACAGAACCTTGTGGTACCCCACTCTTCACCGTTTCCCATAATGACTTATTACCATTAAGTAATACACACTGCCTTCTGTTCTTTAACCACTCTTTAATCCAATTGTGTACCATTCCATCTTATACCATACTGCGACAACTTTTGCATCAGCCTAACATGGGGTACCTTATCAAAAGCTTTGCTAAAGTCTAAATATATAACATCAACTGGATCACCCCTGTCTATACATTCAGTAATATATTCCATAAATTCTAGTAGATTTGTCTGACATGATCTACCCTTTCTAAAGCCATGCTGGGAGTTATATAGTATCTTGTTATCATCTAAGTGCTTCTCTATATGACTTTTCAGTAACTTTTCCAAAATTTTCACAACCAGAGATGTTAAACTAACTGGCCTATAGTTCCCTAAATCTTCTTTACTACCTTTTTTAAATATGGGCACCACATATGCTGCTTTCCAGTCCTCAGGTACCTCTCCAAAAGCAATAGATCGCTTAAAAATCAAATACAGTGCCTTTGCAATACTGCTACTCCCCTCTTTTAGAATTCTACCATACACACCATCCGGACCCGCTGCCTTATTTGGGTCAATATGTTCTAGTAAGGATGCGATTTCATTTAACTCAATTTGAAATGTTGTACACCTATTCATTACATGCATACTAGAACTATTACTCTCTAAACTGCTATCCAACCTTTCCTCAGTAAACACTGATGCAAAATAAGCATTGAAAATATTAACCAATTCCTTATCTGAACTTACTAAATTCCCATCAATTTTAATTGGGCCAATTTTCTTATCCTTGCTTTTAAATTTATAAAAGCTAAAAAACTTTTTCAGGTCTTTATTACTGTTTCTTGCCAAATTAATTTCTGCCATTCTCTTTGCTCTTCTTATGGTTCGTCTCTGGACTCTATCTAGGTTGTGAGGAGACGCCTTGAAAGCATCAGAGCCTGCCTGGAAGGCTGGACTTAAAACTGCTGGTGCTTCTAATGTAAGTAATTTTCTCTTCCAATATATATATATACAGGGTGAGTCGGGAGGAATGGATCAAACTCAAAGAGTGGATTGTACACAGGATAATTTTAAAAAAACACAGGTTCTTATCCATTTACATTTGTTTTCATTTTATAGCATAATGACAAACAAAATATCATACATTAACATTTGGGTTATCATGGTGTTAATTTAATAAATGTTCGAAAATACTGCCATTGACCTGTGAAACATTTTCGGCTTCGTATATGAAGCTTATAAATGTTCAAAAACAAATGACAATCAAAAGAGAAGATATGATCAATTGTACTTACTGCTAATGTGTCAGTGTATTATGACAGTGATTACATGTTATTTTTGAGTTTGTACCATTAAAGTTATACAAAATGCAAAACACCTATTCACATCTGGAATATGCAAATATGTTGTTTATGCATGGGTTTTGCAATGAGTGCTACAGCTGCTGTTGAAGAATATTGTCAACAGTATTCCCATCATAGACATCCTAATAAAAACGTATTTATCAGAGTTTTCAACAAACTGTGTGAGACTGGAACACTTCCCAGTTGCTGATATAACATTCCGAATGAGCTACTCTCCAAGGTTTAGAAGTAGAAAATATTCTGGATCTAGAAGAAGATCCAACGACCAGCTCATGTAGAATTGCTACTCAATTGGACATTCCACAAAGAAGAGTAATAAACACACTCCACGAGCAAGGCTTATACCCATACCATGTAGAGAGAGTGCAACACCTACAACCGGAAGATTATGCTAAAAGTATGGAATTTTGTCGGTGGATAAATAATAATCATCATGTTGTATCATATTGTAGCTTATAGAGAAATTTACGTATTTTGTAATTGGGTTGTGTTGTGTCTTTCATATGCTTATGTTACTAAATAAACCCAGATGTTATGTTAATTCCAATAATTGTTTTGTTCCTTTCTGATGTGTATGCTTCTTTTACTCAATGTTTAATTCTAATAATTGTTTTGCTCCTTTCAAATGTGTATATTTCTGTTATTCAATGTTTCCTGCACCTTTGCTTTAATACTCTAATCTGCTCTTCTGTCTACGATGCAATTCCTTGTATTATTTATATTCTTGTTGATGCTGGCGCTTTTATTCAATAAAATTTTGCTTCAATCTGCCTGCTATATTGATGACTCTACATGTATTTTACTTTCATTTTTTTTAAACTTATAATAAATTCCTCAATTTGCCTGCTTGTTTACTTTGTCTACCTTAATTGAATTTATATATCTATTGTTTGGCTTATTATATATTAAAAGTGTTATTTTGTGCTTACTAGTTTTATTTCCTTTAATTAAATAAATTCCAGAGTACATCTTTATTTTGAATTTAATGCCTAAATTTTTATAATTTACTTTCAATTATATAAAGAATTAATTGAATAATTGCAATTATAGCAAGTGACTACCAATCCCTTATTAACCTAAGTTAAAACTCAACCATAGGAAGACAAATGTAAGTGTTCCCGATGACACTCAAAGACTCAACTGCTCAATAAAATGAAATTTAGAATTCGAGTCAACAAAAACAGTACACTTTCGTAGTATCAAACCCCAAAATCTTAAATAAAATCAATCAAGTCTAAAATTCTTTTAGAGTTAAGTCTACTATTAAATTAAATGAGAGCTATTCCGCTTCATGGTTTGCACTAACCAAATCAATCCACAAATTAAAGTGACTAAATATGAATAATAAGGGGCAATAATGTACCAATTCAATCAGATACTATCAAAGTTACAAAAACTAAAATCGATTAATAACTAGTAAAATAATTAGGTTCTATTTCTAAGTGTAGTTCAGTATGGTACTATCTCAAAATTCATAAAATTTTCTAAGTTGTAATTACTTGATTCAAACAAAATATGAATGAAGTCTTAACCACATAGGGTTAACTTACATTATGGTTTATGGCTGAATTCAGGAAATTACTAAAACTTTTGATAAATGATGTTATCTCTCATATAACAATTGTAGACTAAACCATTCAAACTAAAGATCATGCATCCTGTTCACTAACAGAGTAACTTAAATTGTTGCTAAGTTCTGACCAACTAGTATAAATGTGTAAATTTGTCCTTCAATTCCGTTACTATTGCCTATAAATAGTAAACAATAATAGCCTTTCCTAAGTTATGCGATACTTTTATGAAATCAACCAATAAATTAACTTTCTCCAATTATAATACTGACCAAGGTCAATGAAGATTCAACATAAAATGTCAAAAAAATTCAATCTCTTTAAATAATACTCATATGTAATTTATCTGAAATATTTTCATAACGTCTTACAAAATATAGAAGTTAATGTTTTTATTTCGTTACAATGTAATTAGAAATTTATCAAAGTATATACACAGTGTTAATTGTTTCAATATACACTTCCAATTCACACCCAATCAAGAATTCTGGTTTACTTACTTTCCTTGTATAAATTATCCCAAGTTTTAGGGTTTATCAGAGTTTTCTATCTAAAGGTTTAATTAATCCTAAATACTTGCAAGAATTATGTAGTGCTTACTAAACAGGCTTAGTCAATTTTAAATACTCAAAATAGTTCTGTGTTTCTTGATAACAGGCTTAATTAATATAAAACTTGAAAAAAGGTGTTTTTAATAACAACAGGCTTATTCAACATTAAATACTTGACAGAGTTCTGTATTATTTAAGAACCACAGGCTTACTTAACCTTAAATACTCGAAAGAGTTCTGTATAGTTTAAAACAACAGACTGATTTAACCTTAAATCCTCGAAAGGTCTGTATTGCTTAATAACAAGAGTTTGGCCTAATATTAAATACTTGAAAGAGTTCTGTATAGTCTCAGAACAACAGGCTGATTTAACCTTAAATCTTTGAAAGGTCTTTATCTGGTATGGTTTTATTGAAATTAATTTAAATTACTCAACAGAGTTCAATTCAAAGCTAAGTCAATTCAATCCAAAGAGTTATGTTCAAAAGCCAATTTAATTTACTCAAACGATTTCTATTTCAAATTAATTAAATCACTCAACAAAGATTGATTCAAAGATAATGCACTCAAAAGAGTTATATTCAAAAGCCAATCTAATTTACTCAAACGACTTCTATTTAATTTAAATCACTCAACAGTGTTTGATTTAAATTCAAGTTAATATATTCAAAAGAATTGTGCTCTAAAATGATCTAATGTACTTGAAAGAGTTCTGTGTCAAATTATTTTAAATCACTCAACAAAGTTTGATTTACCATTAAATAAATCTATTCAAAAGAGTTCTGTTCAAAAACAATAATTTACTCAAAGGAGTTCTGTTTTAAATTAATTTAAATCACTCAACAGAGTTCAATTTTGTAAAATAAGTATACACATTAAAATATAAATATTCACTTTGAAAGACTAGCTCATTTTTATCATACTATAACTTGATAAACTTTCAATGTTATGGTCTTTCAAAAATGATCCAATGTTTCAAAATATACAAATCAACTGAACAACTAATTTTCAATGGAACCTTTTTAAGGCAAAACTAAGAGCAGACTTTTTATTCAAACTTTTCAAGAACAGAGCCGAGAGTAGAGTGACTTGACTGTTCTTAAAATTTCTTAACTGAATTCTGGCATCCTAGCAAGTTGCTATTTTTAGCATTAAGACTACATTTTCTATAATTTTCTCTCAGGATTTTTCTGAAAATCTCTTTTTCCCTCTACTTCTGGCAACTCTTCAGAATATTCAATTTGTTTACATTTCTAGGATTTCTTGCATTCTTATATTTTGTATATATATTTATTATTTTTTTTGTAAATTTTCATCCATTTTATGCTGTTTTCCGAATTCGGGAACAAACTATATATTTATATATATATATGCGCTTACATTTTCTTGGTTTTATCCAATTTTCATGATTCCTTGGGCATTTGAACTTGTAGACCAAATTCTGATTCTATGCTTAACCCTTATTTGTCTGCTCTTTTTATCTTTTTTACTTATTTCTTGCATGCCTGACTCTCTCTTTCAGGTTATTATCAGTTTTCTTGCTTATCTCTATTCATACAATATTCTTCTTTCTGGCTTCTTAATTCAAACCCTAGACCTAGTATTTTGCTTAGTTGCTTCATATTCTTATGTTTGCCTCATTTCTTTATGTTTGTCTTCAAAATCTTCAAAATTCATATATCTTTCATTACCACCATCATAATCCAAACTTGTCATATTTCTACCTCAGGGCTAGGGTGGCTTCTACTCAGTACAACATTTACCCGCAACATTCATTTGTGGCAGACAAAAAAATCCCCACACAAGTAATAGGTTTATGGTAAACATGTGGTGTGGTATGATCAATGGGTATGTAATTGACCCTTTCACATTTGAGAATTGCCTCACAGGAGACCACTATTTCAAATTTTAACAAAATGAATTACAAGGACTATTGGAGGATGTTCCTCTAAATATCCAAATGCATAGCATGATAGAGAACCAGCACATTTAGCTCATCAGGTCAAGCAACATTTGGAAGAAAGGTTTCTGGAGCACTGGATTGGTTGCGGTGGTCCAAATAGTTGGCCTCCAAGATCTCCAAACCTTACGGTACTGGATTATTGTTTATGGGGTTGTTTCAAAACTGACGTATACAGAGTAAAAGTGGACACTCAGGATGCACTAATTTGATGTATTCAAAATAATGCAGGCATTATTACAGGAAGACATGAAGCAATCAGGAGAGCAACAGCCACCCTTTTTAGATGAAGCCAAAAATGTTTAAAGGTCAATGGCAGTATTTTCAAACATTTAATACAATAACACTATGATAACCCAAATGTCAATGTATGATATTCTGTTTAATTGTAATCACACTATAAAATGAAAACAAATGTAAATCAGATAATAATATGTTTTTTTTTACATTATCCTGTGTACAATTTACTTCGTGAGTTTGGTCCGTTCCTCCTGACTCACCCTGTGTGTGTGTATATATATATATATATATATATATATATATATATATATATATATATATATATATATATATATATATATATATATATATATATATATATATATATATATATAATATTTATGTTCTTTACAGTTAAAAAATCTAGTATCAGTGTGAGGGGCTATGTTATTAGGTGTTGTTTCTTCATTTAAATTTAGTAATTTATATTGTTGCATAGTGTATTTGATGGAAATTTTAATCTAAAAAAATTCTATTACAGAAAATAGAAAATTGCAAAAAAACAAAATAAAATTATTTAGTAGAAGTAAATTCTACTGTACACTATATTTAGGATTGTATAGCTAATGCAGAAGTTGTAGAAGCAAAATCATTAGTCTTGTAATGTTCAAACAAGGTAAATACTTATATATATGCTGTTGCACAATGTAGTAAAATTTATTATTATCCTAATTATGAATTTTGTTTTAGTATTTTGAATATTTGTCATTATCATTGTAATATCATACAATGGAATTGAAAAATGGAATGATCTTCCAAAAAACATTCAAGAATTAGCAACACTTCCCATATTTCGTAAACATGTCAAAAATCACTTCCTATCAAAATACTAAAATACCTGACCTAACCACTTAGCTCCCCACTAAATCTAAATCACAAATTTTGTTATCACTATTATAGTAAAAATTTTTAGTATTATTACAGTTCGTATTACTATAAAGTCATTATTATTTTTTGAAATTATTATTATTATTACTGAATTTATTGATTAGTTATTTTTATTCATTTATTTATTATAATTATTATTATTATAATTATTATATAATTATTATCATTATAATTATAATTATTATCATTATATTATTATAATTATTATTATTATTATTATTATTATTATTATTATTATTGCTGTAATTATTAGCTTACAGTTATCTCAGTATTATAATTGTTATATTAATTTTCTATTCTTTTTTTAATTTTTAATTTTTACCATTATTTTTTTTTTTTTAAATAAATAGATTAGGTTAAGATTATGACCATAATGTATTATAAAATTAATTATTATAAAATTTACAACATTTAAAATTTAGAATATTATATAATGTATGCTATTATGTATAATTTAAATGGATTCAAGGATGAATGTCTCCCTAGAAGCCCAATTCAGTTTAGTATTGAAATGTAAAATAAATGATATTTGTATTCATAAATTTGTAACTGAAAAAATAAATAAAGATTAAAGATAATGTTATTTGTTTTATTTAGTTTTGCGTTACTCATCAATGAAATTTCTTTGTAGGATTCCTTCCCTTAAATTTTGCTGCTGATTCTGGATAAGTAAATTGATGTGCATTAGAAAATTAAAATATATTTGTATATGTTGTTAACCTGCTTGGAAGTTGAATAAAAATTGAATTAAGTCACTAAGAATTGAAGAAGTATTATAAGTACTTATTAAATGTGTACTTACCAATTTTGTTGTAAGGAAATATGTTTGATGTAAATATTGACTAGTTGCCTTGATATCATTAAGTTAGGAATTTAGGTTCCAAATTTTTTTTTATTTTTTTTTATTTCTGTATATCATTATTTTGTAAGAGCATTCACAGTAATTTTATGCATAAATCTTGTGCTGAATTTAATTCCTTGCAAGACAAGAGTCCTTTTAATTTGTTACCCGATCGTTTGAGACTATTGAAATAGGTTCTTGTGATTGAAATTCAAATATACTTTTATCTAGTTAATTATACAGGAAGCAACAGAATTTTTCACAGATTTAAATCTAATTTAATATTTCTATCTGGGTCTCCTCTCCTTTTCTATCTATATAGGAATTTTCATGCTGTCTCCTCATAAAATTGAAATACTCTCCTCCCTACATCGATATTGGACATTTTTTGCTGATACCAATACTGATACACCTAAAAATATGCTGATACTTACTGATACACCTAAAAATATGCTGCTGATACTTACTGATACTGATACTGATACAGATACTTCACTCCATCCCTAATATATACATTAAAGTCATCATTGACAAAATGATTAATGAACAAGAATGTTAATCAAGGGTAACTCAAAAGATATCTTGTTCAATGAAAGATTACACAACTATTAAATAAAATAAATAAATTTTGCAAGAAAACCTTGTGATAGAACTTATGTACGTTTTTTTTTCGTGTTCAGCATGCAAAAATCTATAGGAAACAACTGAAAAATCTTATGCAGGTTTTTGTTTGAAGACCTGTGTAATTTACAATATATAAAAATTATATCAATCTTTTTTATTTTCATTTGAAATCTTTATGATTCATCAGAGCTTGAGTGAGAATCAAAGTCTTTAACAATGTTGATGATTTCCCACAATGGACAATCATAATCATAAATACAATTTAAATCTGTAAAATTTACCTGGCAATAAGCTTAAAGAAAAGTTGAAAAGAATTTTAAAGAAAGTAGAAAAGCATATTAGCACATCTTTATATAAAAATTATTTGTAAACTTTGAAGGAAATAAAAATAAAAAATTAAAAACTTTTGAAATTCTTAATTCATTAAATAACTTACCAATAAAGAAATATTTGTAGAACTGTTCATACTGAAATTAAAAGTTTCTGCATATGTAAATAATGTTAATATTATTGTAATTACTAACTATATTCCTCTAAAATTTTCATATCACACCTATAATATATATATATATATATATATATATATATATATATATATATATATATATATATATATATATATATATATATATATATATATATATATGACCGGGGGTTGGAATTTGGCCAGGGCCGGGGTCACCCAAATTTGGCCAGGGGCCGGGGTTTCCTAAAATTTGTAAAGAGGTCAAAAGCACTGAAATTTTAAGGTTAAGAAAATTAGATATAAGGTTTATTTAATTGTAAGGAAGGAGTAGAATAGCCAACATTCACTTAAATTGATGATTATATGCATTTTTTCCAAAAAAAAAATCAAAAAATTACAGTTTTGTATAGTTAAAGTTTAAAAAAAGTACAAAAATTAAAAAAAAAAAATATTCTAATTCATAATAGTGATTCAACAGGTTTACTTAAGTGAGACCCTAAGGTAAAGTTTGAAAAAATGTAAGATATAAAATTATCAATTTAACCTGTATTTATAAATATCATTGTTATTTTATTGCCATGTATCAAACTTGTATCATTTAGCTGCATTATTTAAAAATTATTATTTTGTTTATACTTTCAGTCAATATGGCTAAAAGATCAGCTTCTGCAGTATTTGAATACTTTACAATGTTTCAGGATAGGCTCGAAATAGCTAAATGTTAACATCTGCAGTCAGAAAATTAGAAGAGAACCTCCGGGTGCTACAAGTAAAAAATTTTCAACCAAATCTTTTTGGAGTATCTAAAATCAAAACACAAAGATGAGCATTCACTAGCAGAAAAGGAGCGGTCAAAAGAAACAGAAAAGAAAATATAAATTTTTAGATCAACAGATCAACCTATGACTAAGCCTAATGGCAGTTTTTTTTGTAGTGGGTGATGGTTTGTTGAATATTGCATGTATAATTGGGCTTAATTTTAATTTTATCTTTGCATGAATGAACTGATAACTAGGGATGGGATAGATCTAGTCTTTTGTGCATGTATTAGCATTATTGTTGTTTGTTTGTTTGGACTGGGACAGTCTCGATAGGCCCTTGTGGCTACTAACTGTCTCTATTTTCCTATGTTCCTATGTTCCAATGCTTAATATTTTTATTTTATTAATATATTTCACAAATATTTTTCCATTATTCACAATAATTCACATGTGTGGCATGTACAAAAAAACATTTTTCGATATAGTTTTTTTAGTAGACTTGATCGAAAAACGTTTTTCGATCTAGTTCACTAAAAAAAATTGCATCTCATGATCAAATTCCACCAGTATTGGAAAAAATTCTATACCTAGAGTTAAATTCAAGGCTATTATGCCCAATTACATAACTAAAATTGTGAAAGTTAAAGAATGTTGGAAAAATTTGTATAGAAACTATTCTGTATACTATTTATATATTTACAAATTTGCCCTTTACTCCTATCTTTATTTAGTTTTATAAATTTTATGTTTCCAATATTTCTAACTGAAAATTTTGAAACCTTTTGCCCTAGAGTGGACTCCTTCACTTCCAAACATATCACTCTTTCTATAAAACTTGTCCCAAATATATTAATACTTTATACCATTACCACTGCAAAGGTTATTTAAACATTCACTCATACTGAAAACTTGTTTATAGAGTTTTTGGATGATAGTGGGATACTGCCATTGTGTTAGACAAGCCTTTAGAATTTATGGAGTATGTTACTGACTGAAACAACTAATGAGAGTCAGTTGAAAAAATATATTTAGACTTTGGTAAGGCCTTTGATAATTAATGTTAACAAGGACTCCTGTGTTTAGATGGCAGGATGGGCGTTGTGATTAAAACATTAAAAAATAGAGACAGAAGCAACATGGGCCTATCAAAACTGTCCCAGTCAAAACAAATACAATCAACAAAGAGAAAGTCTATCCTATCCCTAATTCTCAGTTCATTCATGCAAAGATAAAAATAAAACTAAGCCCTTACATATATTTGGCAACTAATGACATTATACAACTAATTACACATGAAACATGCAATGAAATCAACACCCACTACAAAACTGACAGTTAGGCTTAGTCACAAGCTGGTCTAAAAATTCATATATACATGGCAATTTGGATTAGTTAAGTAATACAGTACTATACAATACCCAAACCATCCATATATCTATCTAGCACTCTTAAATGATGCAAGAGAATCACAGTCAACAATCTGCTGTGGCAAGCTATTCCAAAAAATTAACAATTAAGAGTATTTTCTTAGATCAAGATGGCATGAATTCTTTTTAATTTTCGTACCATATTCTCTGGTTTCTCTTCTATGGTCCACTATAACGTATTTTTCAATCTCAGTATTACTGTCAGATGCAAATTTTTTGTAAAATTGTGTCATATCCACTATTGAGAAATCTCCTTTCAACTGAGAACATTCTTATCTCCTTTAACCTCTCCTTATAGCTCTTACTCTCAAAGTCAGAAATTATCCTTGTTGCTCGACGTTACTCTCTCCAGCATAACTGTCTTTACTTAAATATGGAGACCAAACTTGTGTACAATGCTCTAATGCTGGCCTAACATAGCTATTATATAGCTTGCTTATAACCTCTTTGCTCTTGTAAACTACATTGCGATTAATTATACCTAACATCTTATTAGCTCTATTCCTTGCTTCCAAAAACTGATCACCCACTTTTAGATCATGGGTAATAATCATGCCTAAATCTTTTCCTTGGTTCACAGTCTCAAGCCAATCCCCATTTACATCATAGTTAAATCTTTCATTTGAGTAACCTACATGAAGAACTTTACATTTTTTAATATTAAAATTCATTTTAATTTCTCTTTATCTTATTGAAATCCCTCACTATCCCTCTCTCTCTCTCTCTCTCTCTCTCTCTCTCTCTCTCTCTCTCTCTCTCTCTCTCTCTCTCTCTCTCTCTCTCTCTCTCTTTTCTCTATCTCTCTATTAATTACACCTTATCTCTATATCTCTTTCGTTTCTCTCTCTCTCTCTCTCTCTCTCTCTCTCTCTCTCTCTCTCTCTCTCTCTCTCTCTCTCTCTCTCTCTCTCTCTCTCTCTCTCTCTCTCTCTCTCTCTCTCTCTCTCTCTCTCTCTCTCTCTCTCTCTCTCTCTCTCTCTCTCTCTCTCTCTCTCTCTCTCTCTCTCTCCTAATTGTGATTTACGTCTCTCTCCTTCAGTTTCATTTTCACTCTCTCTCATCTATCTATCTATCTATCTTTCCTTCATTCTTCTCTCTCTCTCTCTCTCTCTTTTAATCTCACCTTATATCTATCTCTATTAATTACACCTTATCTCTATGTCTCTCGTTTCTCTCTCTCTCTCTCTCTCTATCCTAATTGTGATTTACGTCTCTCTCTTTTCTCCAGTTTCATTTTCACTCTCATCTATCTATCTATGTATTAATTACAATCTTCACCAGCCCTCACTATCCCTCTCTCACTCTCTCATTCTTTCTCTCACTCTCTCATTCTTTCTCTCTCTCTCTCTTTTAATCTCACCTTATATCTTTATCTCTCTCTATTAATTACACCTTCCCACTCTCCCTCAGTATCTCCCCCTCTTTCTCACTCTCTCTCTCCTAATTTTGATTCCCGTCTCTCTCTCTCTCTTCTTCGATTTCGTTTTCACTCTCTCTATCTATTAATTAATTACATCTTCCCACCCCCCCTCACTACCTCCCTCTCTCTCTCTCATCTTCTATATCGTTTTCACTCTCTCTCTCCTAATTTTGATTCCTGTCTCTCTCTCTCTCCTTCAATTTCGTTTTCACTCTCTCCCCTATCTATCTATCTATCTATTTATCTATTAACTACATCTTCCTACCCTCACTCAATATCTCACTCTCTCTCTTTCTTTCTTTTAATAATACCTTATCTCTCTATCTCTCTTGTTATCTCTCTCTCTATTAATTACATCTTTCCACCCTCCCTCCCTCTCTCTCTTTTCTTCGAATCTCACCTTATCTCACTAGCCCTCCCAATTAATTACATCTCTCTCTCTCTCTCTCTCCTCTTTAAATTCAAATCGAACATTTCAACCAATAACTATACAACCCAAGGGGCAATCGACCTTACGCTGCACACCTCTGTGTTTGAACTCAATTCACACTTCCTATCAAAATATAACCTTCACAATCTTGACCAATAAAAATATCTACTGCCCATATTTTCCCTGATTAGGAAATACCTCTTCTATTCTAACACAAATACACTCTCCACAAACCTAACATACGACATATTTGTACATTTTATACAAGTATCTAGAAATTCTGAAGTACACTATGAATATTAGCTACAATGCCAATCCATCTGACAATTCAAACATTAAAATATGTCCCCTCCTCCTATCCAATGAATTAAACAATCTATATAAAGACTCTGAGTGTTTCAAATTAATGTGTCTTAACATCAGGAGTTTTCCAAAACACCATGAAGACCTTACAAACCTTCTCTCTACCTTTAGTTTTGGCTTCTCTTGTATAGTGCTTACGGAGACATACCTGAAGGATTATAACAAAGATCATTTTGACCTTGCAAGCTATGACCTCTTCTGTGCATGCCGCAAGAAAAGAACAGGGGTGGAATATTTATATGCATTAAAAAAGACCTTAAAGCAAAAGTAACACTATCAATTGTTAATAAAGACATTGAGGCACTTGCAGTGACTTTCAATGAAGGAACTAGGAAATTCAACTTACTAGGAGTATACCGACCACCACAAGGAAGTAAAACAAATTTTATAGACACTCGATGAAATCTGCAGTACCACACTAAAAAATGGAACCTCACTAATAGTTGGGGACTTTAACATCGAAGTATCCAGCAATGCCACTGCTCTAAGTAATACAAATTCACTAATTGACACCATGACATCAAATGGCTATGTAAATTACATGAGCATCACAAGGCCAAATACACATCAAACCTCCACAATAATCGATCATATATGGTCAAATAAACAAGATTCAATAAAATCCTACACATTGTACTCAGATATTTCAGACCACTACTCTTGCGTGTTAATGCTGGAAACACCACCTACTTCAAAAGAAAAGAAAATAGCCTTTAGACTCGTAACTGATGACCGTAAAAATAAGTTTCTAAACCAAATAAAGACAACAGATTTTTCATTTGTGCACAGTGCCAAAGTTTCAATTGTTGAAAAATTCAGAATATTCAACCATAATTTCTACAGTATTTACGATAAACACTTTCCCATAAAACACAAAATTGCTACAGAAAAAAGGATTATGAATAAATGGTTAACAAAAGCGTTGCTAAACTCAAATAAGCAAAAACACAAACTCTATAAAAGTGTTGAGAGGCATCATACCAATGCAAACATTCATCGCATATTCTTCATTATTGAAAAAACTAATTAGAAATTCTAAAGATACCTATTTTGAAAACAAATTTCAACAAACACAAAACGATGCCAAATCAACATGGGGATTGATAAATAACATCTTTAAACAGTCACAAAAATAATGGTTTAATTCCAGAAATAAAAGTTAAAGACAAGATAGTGACCGATAAGCAACTCATTGTCATTGAATTAAATTCCTATTTTACAACTATAGGAGCTAAAGTAGCAGCAGAAATTCCCCAAACAAGTGTATCTTCAATTGACTACCTAGAAACTCACAAAGGTCAAAAATTCTCCTTTAAAAACATATCAAGTTCCGAAGTCAAATGTGCAATAAAGTTTGATAAACAAAAACTCTGACATTCATAGTGTCCCCAACTAGATTTACAAATACTGTGTAAATGAAATCTCTCCAATATTAGCAATCCTCTACAATACTTCACTTGAATTAGGACACTTTCCTGAAGAACTGAAAATAGAAAGGGTTACTCCAGTTCCTAAATCCATTGACACTTCTTCTCCTAACTACTTCCGTCCAATCTCTATCCTACATATGGTTGGTAAATTACTCGAGAAATTGGTACATACACAACTTACAAATTACTTCTACGAAAATGAACTTTCACAGACTCAGTTTGGATTTACAAAAAATCGTAGTACAGAAGATGCCCTAACTCTCCTTACAGAAAACATATACAGAGCACTAAACGATAAGCAAACATGCATACTATTACTGTTAGACTTCTCAAAAGCATTTGATGTCGTTCCGCACAACTTACTCTTACAAAAATTAAATAGGCTTGGCATTTCAAAAGACTCCTTAAACTGGTTCCAGTCATATTTATCTGGTAGAACCCAATACGTCAAGTTAAGAGATGTCATATCCTCTCTCGCTCCAATTTCTCAAGGAGTGCCTCAAGGATCTATTTTGGGTCCACTATTCTTTAACATATATACTAATAAGTTCCAAAATTGTCATAATTCTTTACATTCACAATATGCTGATGATACCGCAATACTAATAACAGACCGTAACATAGATACACTAAACAAAAAAGTAAATAATGTATTAGAAAATATTGTAACATGGGTAGAGGAAAACAGGCTTTCCCTTAACCTACAAAAAACACTTAACAATGACAAACATTAAAAGTCATATCAATCTAAATGTCAAGGCAAAAGGTACAACCATAAATTGAACTACATCTGCAAAATTAATAAGAGGTATTTTCGATGAGAAACTTTCCTTTAAAAACCACATAAATAGTCTTATTAACAAACTTGTATATGCTACTTATGCATTCCTAAAGATAAGAAACTATTCCAAAATATGTACTAAAAAACTTATATTACAGCCTTGTTTACCCTCACCTACTATACAACTTACCAGTTTGTACATGTGCAAGTGAATATCTGCTACAACCCTTAATAAAACTACATAAAAAAAATAATTCTTATAATATCTGGAACACGCAATTACTATGAATATACAAGCTCACTTTTCAAACAATTATCCATACTCAAACTGCAAGATATGCTCACTCTTACAATGACTACCCAAATATTCAAAAACATAAACAGATTGTCAAATAATTTACTGTCAAATTTAATAATGAATTAAACAAAAAATAAGAAGACTAAATTTGCACAGCACACGCTCACATACACCATGCAAAACAAAGAACACATTAACAAAATCTCGGAATGGAATAATCTTCCAGAAAACATTCAGGAACTAGCAACACTTCCCACATTCCGTAAACATGTCAAAAATCACCTGCTATCAAAATACTAAAATACCCACTAATACAAATAAATAAATAATACTAATAAATACACACTAACTCAAAATCACAAAATTCATCATCACTATTATATTAACAAATTTTAGTATTATTACAGTTCATATTATAAATATCGTCATTATCATTTATATAATTATTGAATTTATCATTGTTAGTTGTTATTATTATTATTATTATTATTATATTATTATTATTATTATTATATTATTATTATTATTTTTCAGTAATATTTTATTTATTTTATTATTATTATTATTATTATTATTATTATTATTATTATTATTATTATTATTATTATTATTATTTTTATTATTTTTATTTTATTATTATTATTATTATTATTATTATTTTTTTTATATTATTTTTATTTTTTATTATTATTATTTTTGTCTTTTATTTTATTATTGTTAATTGTTATTATTACTATTGATATTATTATTTATTATTATTATTATTATTTTTATTTTTTTTATTATTATTATTATTATAATCCTTATCTCTGTAATATTATTAGCTTACAGTTATCTCAGTACTACGATTGTTATAGTAATTTTTTTCCTTTTCTTTTTTTTTCTATAGTTTAGGTTAAGATTACTATCATCAAATTATGTTAAAATTAATTGTTATAAAATTTACAATATTCAAAACTTGGAATGTTATATAATGTATTGTGTCATGTATAATTTTAATGGGCTCAAAGGACGATTTCGTCTCCCCAGAAGCCCATTTAAGTTTAGTATCAAAACATGTAATGTACACGATATTTGTATATGTAAATTTGTAACTGAAAAAATTATTAAAGATTAAAGATTTGCCACTTATAAGAAGTTTATATAGATCAAGGACTGACTGGGGTTGGGATTTTGCTGAGGCAGTGCCAGGGATGGGGAAAGGGAGAGGGACAGGGCTGGGGCCAGGGTTGCCCACAATTTGTAAAGAGGTCAAAAACATTGAAATTTCGGTTAAGGAAATTAGGTATAATTTTAATTGAGATTAATTAAATTATAAGGAAGGAGTAGAATAACCAACATTCTCTTAAATTAAAGATCATATGCATTATTTCAGGGGGAAAAATCAGAAAATTAAAGATTTTGTAAAATTGAACTTTGAAAAAAAGTAAAAAAAATTTAAAATATATTTTTCTGATTCATAAGTGATTCAACAGGTTTATTTAAGTCGTTAAAGTTTGTTTGAAAAAATGTAAGATATAAAATTATCACTGCCCTCTGTTCCTGAACATTTCATTCCCTCAAATTCTAAAACTTATAATGTAAATGTTCAAAAAGATTCTGATAGTAAATGGTGATATAAGTGCATGAATTATTTTTTTCCCCTTTTATGTTGCATTCATTTTGCCCCACCCAATATGTAATCTTAAATCTTAATTTTCTTATTTTTGTTTGATTTGATCCACCATTAATAAGTATAATTTTCAATTAACCCAGACAGGTTAACTCCAGTTTCAATGATTATAATTATTAGCCAAGGCCAGGGCCAGGACCAGTGCTCGGGCCCTGGTCAGTCCATAATCTAGATCACCATGAAGCTTTATACATCCATCATAATTCTTTACTGAGGTGACCACTTTGGTATCATCTGCAAACTTAGAAACCTTACATTTAAGACCTCTGTCTAAATCACTTATATGAGGGACAATAGTGGTCCCAGCACAGAACCCAATGGGACCCCACTCTTCACTGTTTCCCATAATGACTTACTTCTATTAAGGATCACACACTGCCATCTGTTCTTCAACCACTCTTTAATACAATTGTGCACCACTCTATCTATATCATACTGTGACAACTAAATATATAACATCAACTGGATCACCCCTGTCTATACATTTAGTAATAAATTTCATAAATTCTAAAAGGTTAGTCTGACATGATCTACCCTTTCTAAAACCATGCTGGGAATTATGCAGTATCTTGTTATGTAAATGTTTCTCTATATGACTTTTCAGTAACTTTTACAACAAGAGATGTTAAGTTAACTGGCCTATAGTTTCCTAGATCTTTTTTACTACCTTTCTAATAAATGGGCACCACGTACACTGTTTTCCAGTCCTCAGATACCTCTCCAAAAGCAGTAGATTTTTTAAAAATCAAATGCAATGCCTTTGCAATACTACTACTTCCCTCCTTTAGAATTCTACCATATACGCCATTGGGACCCACTGCCTTATTTGGGTTATGTTCTAGTAAAGATTTAATTTATTTAACTCGATTTCAATTGCTGTACACGTATTTATTACATGTATACTAGAGTTATTAGTCTCTAAACTGTTATCCAATCATTCTTCAGTAAACAATGAAGCAAAATAAGCATTGAAAATATTATCCAATTCCTTATCAAAACTTACTAAATTCGAATCAATTTTAATTGGGTCAATTTTCTTATCCTTACTTTTAAATTTATGGAAGCTGAATACTTTTTCAGTTCTTTATTACTATTCTTTGCCAAATAAATTTCTGCTATTTTCTTTGCATTTCTTATTGACTGATTAAGTTCATTTCTTATTCTCTTGTAATGTTCTATACCTTCTTCTCTACAACCTTTAAATATTTTATTATTTGCATCTGACAGTAATACTGAGAATGAAAAATACTTTATAGTGGACCATGGAAGAGAAACTAAAGGATATGATAAGAAAATTAAAAAGAATTCATGCTATCTTGATCTAAGAAAATACTCTTTAAGTAATAGGGTTGTTAATTTTTGGAATGGCTTGCCACAGGAGATTGTTGACTGTGATTCTCTTGCAGCATT
Source organism: Armadillidium nasatum (assembly GCA_009176605.1). Taxonomy (NCBI): domain Eukaryota; kingdom Metazoa; phylum Arthropoda; class Malacostraca; order Isopoda; family Armadillidiidae; genus Armadillidium; species Armadillidium nasatum. The sequence goes on along the minus strand of SEYY01001101.1, from coordinate 2,626 downwards.
TAAAAGGGAGCTAAATAGATACATGGATGGTTTAGGTATCGTACAGTACTGTATAACTTAACAGCCAAATTGGTGGGTATATATGAATTTTTGTACAAGCTTGTGACTAATAATAAGGGCATAATATTCGCACTGCTAGTTGTGGAGATGGTGATTTTAATACTGATGGTGGGATTGATGGTGGTATGAATAAAAATAGATGTGCTTTACAATATGGGCCTATTAATATAAATGGAGACATTACTAGAAATCAAGATGGAAAGGATACATATAAGGACATGTTTAGTATGAAATGTTTTTACACAAATGCTCAGAGCCTTAGAAACAAAAAAGATGAGTTGACTAGTTACATTATAGAGGAGAATCTTGACATTATTTGCATTACTGAAGCATGGGTTAATGAGGCAATTTACGAAGATTCCCTATAGGAATATGAAATAGAAGGATACTCATTTTACCTATACCAACGAAGAGGAAGGAATGGTGGAGGTGTAGCACTCTATGTTAAAAGCAATATTGAATCAGTGTTAATAGCTGACATTAAAACAAACCAGGATGTGGAATCTGTGTGGGTAGATATTCTTATGTATAATAAATCATACAGGATAGGAGCATTTTATAGAGCTCCTGATCAGAGTCAAGTATTAGATGAAGAAATGGTGAAGGAAATCAAGGTAGCGTGTGAAAATAATGTAAAAGGGGTAGTCATATTGGGTGATTTTAATTTTCCAGACATTGAGTGGAATACTTTGAGTAGTATAGTTAATAGAAGTTCAGTATTTGTAAATTGTATTCTATACAACTTTTTGAGTCAGATGGTCCAAGAACCAACAAGGCATGCAGCATTGTTAGATTTAATATTAACAAATGATGAAAATATGGTGAATGATATCGAAGTTGGGGAGACTTTAGGAACTAGTGATCATTATATTATTAGATTTAACTGGAATATGAGGTCTGGGCCCAAATTGCAAGTCAATAGGGAAAAGATATTAGATTTCAGAAACGGAGATTTTAGCAAGTTCCGAGCAATGCTCAATGAAATTGACTGGGATAAGGAGTTTAATGGTCAAAATTGTTTCATCATGTGGGAATACTTCAAGCAAATATTGGCTACCATTCAGTCTGTGTTTTAAAGATAAATCTATTAGGGTGGCAAATAGAAACCTAATTGGTGGAGTAGAGAGATAAAAGAGAAAATCAGTGAAAAACGTAGATGTTTTAAAATATTCAAAGGCAGGAGCAGGGGTGAAGATTTGGAACAATATAAGAGAATTAGGAATGAACTTAACCAATCAATAAGAAGAGCAAAGAGAATGGCAGAAATTAATTTCGCAAGGAACAGTAATAAAGACTTGAAAAAGTTTTTTAGCTTTTATAAATTTAAAAGCAAGGATAAGAAAATTGGCCCAATTAAAATTGATGGAAATTTAGTAAGTTCAGATAAGGAATTGGTTAACATTTTCAATGCTTATTTTGCATCAGTGTTTACTGAGGAAAAGTTGGATAGCAGTTTAGAGACTAATAGCTCTAGTATACATGTAATGAATAGGTGTGCAGCATTTGAAATTGAGTTAAATGAAATTAAATCTTTACTAGAACATATTGAACCGAATAAGGCAGCGGGTCCAGATGGTGTGTATGGTAGAATTCTAAAAGAGGGGAGTAACAGTATTGCAAAGGCACTGTATTTGATTTTTAAGCGATCTATTGCTTTTGGAGAGGTACCTGAGGACTGGAAAACGGCATATGTGGTGCCCATTTTTAAAAAAGGTAATAAGGAAGATTTAGGGAACTATAGGCCAGTTAGTTTAACATCTCTGATTGTGAAAATTTTGGAAAAGTTACTGAAAAGTCATATAGAGAAGCATTTAGATGATAACAAGATACTATATAACTCCCAGCATGGCTTTAGAAAGGGTAGATCATGTCAGATAAATCTACTAGAATTTATGGAATATATTACTGAATGTATAGACAGGGGTGGTCCAGTTGATGTTATATTTAGACTTTTGCAAAGCTGATGCAAAAGTTGTCGCAGTATGGTATAGATGGAATGGTACACAATTGGATTAAAGAGTGGTTAAAGAACAGAAGGCAGTGTGTATTACTTAATGGTAATAAGTCATTATGGGAAATGGTGAAGAGTGGGGTCCCACAGGGTTCTGTGCTGGGACCACTTTTGTTCCTTATATATAAATGATTTAGACAAAGGTCTTAAATGTAAGGTTTCTAAGTTTGCTGATGATACCAAAGTGGTTACCTCAGTAAGGAATAATGATGATGCATAAAGCTTCAAGGTGATCTAGATAGGCTTCTTGGTTGGCAGAGAGGTGGCAAATGAACTTTAATAGTAAAAAATGTAAAGTTCTTCATGTAGGTTACTCAATGAGGATTAATTATGAAATGAATGGAGAGTGGCTTGAGATTGTGGACATGAAAGGATTTAGGTGTGATTATTAGCAGTAATCTGAAGGTGGGTGATCAATGTTTGGAAGCAAGGAATAGAGCTAATAAGATGTTAGGTATAATTAATCGCAATGTAGTTTACAAGAGCAAAGAGGTTATAAAGCAAGCTATATAATAGCTATGTTAGGCCGCATTGCATGTGTGGGCACTATTATTT
>SEYY01001100.1:350745-410353 GCA_009176605.1 Armadillidium nasatum | reverse complement strand
ACTGTCAACAAGAGATATTTAGACTGATCGAATAATGATTATTCGACCTTCTTGTCTGATTCATTCAGAGTTTTACAAGAATCATTTGACGTAACGAATGTAACGATAGGAACAAATGCAATTTCTCGGATTAAATCCGTATTGAACAAATCGGCCGAGTTGTCTAACATAAGCGACCATAACACTACAAGATTCACACAAACAGATCTTACGATACCTCCAGAAGAAGAGGAGGAAGAAGAGGATCTGTTCAACTCAACGATAAATGAATCATTTGAAGGGTTTTGTCCATTAGATTATTCGGTAGATCAGGATTCATTTGAAGGATTTGTGCTTAAGGTTCTTTCCCCTATAATGGAAGAACCTGATAGTTATTATCAACTGAATTTCAGCGATGAGTTCAGTGATAAAACAGCCGATTCTTTTGAAGGATTTGATCCGAAGGGGTTTTATATTGAGGAAAACTATATGGAACTACAAGGACATATAGGAGCTTCGCCAGAGGAGGAAGAAACTCAGATGAACATTACCTGCTTAGGAATGGATTCAGGAAAACAAGAGCCTTCTCCACGACGACTGCGATCCCATGGAGACGCCCCACAACATGACTACATCATGGAACGACCACTCGAGTATCAACGACGTTACGCAAGTTAAGTTGCGGGAAATGATATAAGTAGTGAAGTGAAATAAAAGTGATGATGTGTCATTCGAAAATAAAATAAATATATAAAATGATCAATAAAATCAAATAAATAAATAAAACGCATGCACAAACAATTATAAATGCATGCTCAACTTATAATTAAATGCATGTACAAATAAAAAAAAAAAAATGTTTACATTTCAATGCATGAAAACAAATTTTTATTTTTGAAGAATAGCATTTATATAGTTTGAAAGTACTATTAATTGTTATTGATTAATTATATATGCCTCATTCTAATCCTACTACTATAGTTTACTATTTAATATAAACTATTGTTGGAATTAGTTCTAATTAATATTGTAGTATTGAAATTGTAGTAGTATTGAGTTAATTAATATAAAAATAAAAGTAGTAGAATAATAAAAAGATAGGATTTTCTTTTATTTTTGAATTACTTTGTAATACTTTTCATTCATTTTGAAATGGAATTTTGAATCTTATTCAATTATTAATAAACTTTTATTTAATTATCAATTATTAATTATTCAATTCGTCAATTGTTAAATTTATTCAATTATTAATAAAATTTTATTTAATTATTCAATTATTAATAAACTTTTGTTCAATTATTCAATTTGATAATTTTCAAATAAATTTCATTAATTGTAAATTGTTAGGTAATATGTTTTTATGTTTAACTATACATATTTATTGTTATTTTCTAGCATGGTTGGAACGATGAAGGTTTTATTTCTCGGTACCTCTGAGTTGGGGGTATTGGGAGGTATGAGAGAGCGGATGCAGCTGGTGTACAATATCAGATTGTTTGTTTCCTGTTATCCTGGGGCAAACTTAATGATATTAGGGCAAAAATTGTATAGAGCTTAATTGTATTTTCGAACAGGTGACCAATACGGATCATCAGGATTAAGTTTCTTCCCTTCCTTTGTAGGTCAGAGAGGTGAACTATTCCTTGGTTATTGAACAATTTTTCATCATTCTTCTAGATAATTGAGTGCTTCTATGACACCGCTTCATTCTTGCACTCCTGCTTGCCTTCAATAAAGTTGGTAATTCATCGTACCGAGACCAACTTTGGTAAGGGGGTGTAAGAACAGGTGTTCTGTCACTATTAATGATATTTTTCACAGGAAGCTGTCATAGAAGCCTATAATCACAAGAAAGGAAGGGAAGCTCTAGATGGTTTTCAGAGGGTTCAATAACATAAACTCCAATCCAATCTAATACACTCTGGAGGATTCTTCAACAAACAACTTACCGATATGTATTCCTTTTCTTTTCTTGTAAACATTAACTCTCTTATTTGTCTATTCTAGGTAGAATATTATTTGATTAAAATTAAAGACTATTTTTGCTAAAAGTATTAAAAACAAAATAAAAACTTATTGACAATTTTACCTAATTAAGACTCTAAGTAAAGATTATTTATTACAATTGTCTACAAATTGAGCGAGAATTTTGATCACCAGGAAAATCCTCGCGTAAGTTATATTCATTTTTTATTTCAATTAATATATTGAAAAGTAAAAGAAAATAAAATAGAAGCAATTTAATAGAAACATAAAATAAAAACAAGAATTTTTTTTCCACAGTCCCGGGATTGGGAACTGTATAATCAACTTCATTAACGTCTCATCGTCCTTCAACAACATTGTTTTCCATATTCCTCAATTAAAATACTTGATTACGAGATTTCTTTGTTGAGCGATATTCTTCTGAATGCAACATTCTCGTCAGTTTTCAATAACCACAAAAACCCTATTCAACCGTTCCTTCGTTTTTCACAAGACCTTCTCATACGTTCTATATCTTTGCTTTTGAAAAAGAATTCTTTCTTTCATAACTCCCATTGTCTAAGAATAAATATTCTAAAGTTTTATTACCGAATTTTATTCACCTTCAACTTTGAAAAACGGTTTGTTATTGTACATATGCTGCCATCCGCTCTTTTGTGATCCCAATAGTCCTTACTACGGAGCTGAGAACTTTTGTTCGTATACGTCGGAGAGCGACTTCATATCAACAACATCGTCCGTGTCAAGAGGAAAAACGGACGATACAATTTGAATACCCATATCTACGAAACATTGTGAGTACTAACTATTCAAGACCTTCTTAAACGTTCTATATATTAAATTTATTTTCTCTAATAGCCTACAATATATATATATATATATATATATATATATATATATATATATATATATATATATATATATATATATATATATAATATGAAAAATATTTCAAATTTTTTTTTAGATATAATTATTTGCAAAGATATTTAGGAATGATATATCGATTATTACGGTATTGTTTCTGCCGGTATATGATATATTGGAGCATAACAAGTCAATTATTAGATATTTGAATTAAATTGTAAGAAGAGAGCTTGTTAAAAAAATTTGGAATGCTATATATATATATATATATATATATATATATATATATATATATATATATATATATATATATATATATATATATATATATATATATATATATATATATATATATATTAAACTGGTGTAAAATATATTAATTATAAATAGAAAAATACCACAGTAAGTTTATTTACAACCCCAACAAAATAAGAGAAATATAAACAAAGAAGGTAAGAATTCTTGTTTTTTTATATAACTGGTATTGGCGAAGGCCTATTAGGTCCATACCTTAGAGCTGATACATTGCACTCATTACAATTCTGGTGAACACCTAGATCATGACAGAAATAAATTATATGAAAAAACAACAGAATCAATAAACAGGCAAAGTTTAAAAAAAAATAAATAAATAAGATGAACAAATAAGTTTTATTACCGAGGCCTAAATCATTACTGTAAAGAAATGCTAGCATCCATGTGAAGAAAATAATACAATTATGAACCGACCGGGGCCCGGCCCCTGCCCCGGCTAAAAATCAGGGAAAACTGGGTAAGTAATGAAGGTGTTCAACTATCTGAATAATATATGTGTGATAAATAAATTAAAGGTGCTATATATATATATATATATATATATATATATATATATATATATATATATATATATATATATATATATATATATATATATATATATATATATATATATATATATAGTTCAGGAAAGGAGCCTTCCCGTGGCAAGACCGACATCACAATCTCGACTGGAGCTTCAGATACAGCGGCTCCGCCGAAACATGCAATGCCTCTACACCCCCCCCCCCCACCCCAAGCAAGCTCGGGGTCACAAGCTCTTGAAGCTCACCTCGCCGCAGTCCGGAGAAATCCGAGATCTTTCAAGCAACTATTTCTCAACACACTCCTACTGTTCTTTCACCATTTTTCCATTTCAGGAGGAGACTAGGCTGGCTTATCTCCTCCTCCTCCTACTAAAAGCCGGCGACATAGAGGAAAATCCGGGGCCCGTAATCTGGCAGTGCCCGATCTGCAGCAAAATAGTCAGGAGGGACTCAATAAAATGTAACAACTGTCACAAGTGGATCCACAGACAATGTTCCCCTTTTTCAAAGGCTCCCACCTACAAACCACAACTGGAAATGTCAAATATGCACCCCCCCAAACCATTTTAAACCCTTATCATTCAAAACTCCCACATCTCTTCAATAAACATCCTACAAATCAACATAAACGGCCTCCACAACAAACACAAAGAACTAGAAACATTCCTACACAAACACAACATCCACATAGCATTTATACAAGAAGCCCACCTACCAATTAATCAACCCCCTCCAACTTTCTACAAATATGACTCCATCTACTCTCATCACACACCCAACAACCACTCACTATTAACCCTCATTCACAACTCTATAAATTACTCCAACACATCCTCACAACATGCTAACACGCAAACTGACAACACATCAAAAATTCAAACCTTCTCAATAACAATAAACAAAACTAACACACAACATAATAAACCTATACATACCTCACCAAACATCCACACACTGTCCCTCGAACTACTTACCTAACCTCACCACAATAACAAACCTCCCTAATCTCCTTGATATGCGGAGACTTCAACGCCCACCACCCGACTTGGTACAAAAACCAAGAACCTGACACAAGACACAAGAGGACATCACATTATCACCCACTTGGAACATCTTAACATCCTAAACAACAAAAACCTCCACACCAGAATCCCCCCACAAATCAACCAATCCCCCACATCCCAGACATCACTTTCTGCTCTCCAAACATTCACCCTCTCCTACAATGGACCACAGAAACCGATCTAAACTCCGACCACCTACCAATAATTATAAAATACCACATTAAAAACAAACCCACACACAAATCAAAAACTACATTTACCAACTACAAAAAAGCAAACTGGAACCGGCTTCACCAATTACATAGACGAAAACCTCACAACAAACGAAATTACAAACCTATCCTCCCTCAAATCAGCAATCAAACATCTCACCCACACAATCCAGAAAGCGGCCAACATCTTACATCCCAAAAGGTCACATTAAAAAATACAAACCAAACCTTACCCCCGAAATCACTTCTCTCATAAAACAAAGAAACGCACTTAAACTCCAAAACTACACTACACACCAAAACACAAATAGAAAACCTAAACAACCAAATATCAACAAAAATAAAAACTCACACAACCAACAACTACCAAAACTACCTCATTAAAAACTTGGACAACACAAACAGCAAAGGAGTCTGGAAAACAATCCACACCATCCACAACGCAAAAAACAACCCACTTCCCACTCACGAAACACCAAGCAATCCTACAACACAAACTCCATTGACCACCAAACAACACATCAACTTACTGGCCACACATTTCGCTAAACAAAGCAGCTTATCCACTCACACCCAAAACAGGAAGATAATCAAAAAACTGAAAAAACTACGCAACAACCAAAACAACTTAATCTTCTTCACACCCACAATCACACAAAACACCATTAAAACCATCAAAAGCTCTCCAGCAACTGGCCCAGACAACATATCAAACATTCACCTAAAACACCTATCCAACCACACAACCACATACCTAACCACCATCTTCAATAAATCCATCCAACTCAACTATATCCCTCCCCAATGGAAAAAAGCATTAATCATTCCTAAACTAAAACCTGGCAAAGACCCATCAAACCCCTCCTCATATCGCCCAATCTCCCTCTTATCCACTATCTCAAAACTACTTGAAAAACTAATACTAAATTCTATCCTCCAATTCATCCCACAACAAAGCTTCCAACACGGTTTCAAACCCAACCACTCCACCACCACAGCTCTCATCAACATCATCCAACCAGTTATAAAAGGACTAAACCATAAACCACACCACAAAACTATACAAATAGCAATAGATATAAACAAAGCCTTCGATACAATCTAATCCATAAAATCCTCCAATCCAACATCCCAACAAACATCAAGAAATGGTTAGCCAACTTCCTATCAGGAAGAACCGCCCAAATACAACAAAACGGCCAAAAATCTCGGACCATAAACATAAGAAACGGAGTACCCCAGGGAGCCATACTATCCCCTACACTATTTAACCTATACACAGCAGACCTCCCTCAACCCCAAACAACACCCACCCACATTACCTCTTACGCCGACGACATAACTATTGCCACCACCCGCCAAAATCTCAATAACGCAACAACAATCACACAAAACTACTTAACACAAATCCAAACATGGCTGACAGAAAACCGGATGACGGCATCCCCAAACAAATCCTCCATAACCCTCATAACATCAGACAAACACCTATCCAACACCCACCCACAAGTTCTCCTAAACAAAACTCCCAAGATTCTCGGCCTAACCTTTGACCCCCACCTCACTTTCACCAAACATATCCAAAATACCACCTTAGCAGCGAACAGAAAACTCAACATCCTCAAAACAGTGGCCAACACAGACATTAACAACATACAAACCTCTATTGCCATCTATAAACAATTTATACGCCCCACCATCAACTATAACTCCCCTGTCTGGCGCCCAATGCTCTCCAATCAAAACTTAATGACACTCCAAATAACGCAAAATAGAGCCCTCCGCACAATTACTGGCTGCACACCCACAACCCCTCAACAACACTTACATAATGAAACCAAAATACTACCTATAAAAAACCACCTTGAAATGATAGGCACTCAATTTTACGCAAAAACCCACCTACCCACACACCCATGCCACAACACCCTCCTCCATCCTACCAATCACAGACTAAAACAACCGCCATCATCCACTGGTACCTTCTACAAACAAATCCTAAATCACATCCCCCCACCCCAATACCACAATAACCAAACATATTCACACTCAACTAACGCATTCCTACTTGATAAACAGACCACCAAACAACATCCTTAACACCCCCCCATCCCGAAATAAACCCCGACTTCAGCAACCTCCCAAGACACTCACAAATCTCACTAGCAAGATTGAGATGTGGGCACCACCCTAACTTACAACAATACAAACACAAATACAATATAAATCAGACAACATTATCCACGTGTACCAAATGCGGAGAGGCCCCGGAGACCGCGAAACACTTTCTATTACACTGTCCTTCCATTTCTCGCCCCAGAATCTCCTGGGGCATCACTTCCTTGGAAGATCTCTGGACGAGGCCAACTGCGGCGAGCGGCTTCATTAGCGAAGTGTGGCCACCTCACCGTGGGGTGGTCAGGTGAGAATGTAAAAAAAAAATATATATATATATATATATATATATATATATATATATATATATATATATATATATATATATATATATATATATATATATATATATATATATATATATATATATATATATATATATATATTAAAATTTTTTATGCAAATTTAACAATTTGTTCAAACATTTTTTAGGGTATGCAATTTTGTTAGAATAAGTTTTCTCTACTACTTTAAATTTCACTACTTCTTCTAATTTACAATATAAACAAATTCATGTCATAGGTTGGATATTCAGGTGAATCTCCAAGTAACCTTGGAAATTCACTCTCTGGGTATCACCATATTAGAATGAAAAGTATATCAAATTTTTTTTTTTTTTAAATTTGTAAATATTTGCAATAATATTTTGGAATGATATATCCAGTATAGGAACAATATAGTGATTATTAGTATTGTTTCTGCCAGTATATGATAGATCGGAGCATGACAAGTCAATTATTAGACGTTTAAATTAAGTTGTAAGAAGAGAGCTTGTTCAAAAATGTGGAATGCTATGTATATATATATATATATATATATATATATATATATATATATATATATATATATATATATATATATATATATATATATATATATATATATATATATATATATATATATATATATATTGTTAAACCTGTGTAAAATATATTAATTGAAAATAAAAGAATACCACAGTAAGTGTATTTACAACCCCAACAAAATAAGTGAAATATAAACAAACAGAAAGTAAAACAAATAAGGTAAGAATTCCTGTCTTTTTTTATGTAATTGGTAATGATGAAGGTCTATTAGGCCCATACCTTAGAGCTGATACATTGCACTCATTGAAAATATATATATATATATATATATATATATATATATATATATATATATATATATATATATATATATATATATATATATATATATATATATATTATATATATTAGTTAAAAAACCACCATTCAATATTTATATTAAAAACAACCCTAAGATATTTTTAATGTTTTACTTTTTAATATTTTAGGTCGGTTTTTAACACAATTTAAGCCGATTTCCGTCCCTCATATCTTAGGGTTGTTTTTAATATAAATATAAATTAGTGGTTTTTTAACTAAATATAATATACAAAATGATCCCCGGTACTTTGAGGATGGAAATCATTAGGTTTTTTAGTGTGTGTCCGATTTCTAGAAAGTATTTCTATGCATACTTGGATCAATTGAGGAGGGCGCACGTGACGAAATTGCAGTACAACTTTCTAAGAGACTGTTTGTGGGAGAAAATTTTACCGAAATCGTTGAAACCTAATTTCATAAAATTCTGTGATTTCGACCCCTTTCCCAGATGTTTTGAAGAAATTTTAAAGTGTAAACTGGAAATAGCTGACAGAATAATGAATCACAAATTCAAACTTACAACTCAGGCTTTCCAAGGACTTTTGAGACTCTATGTGCCCCCTCCTTGAAAATGGCTCTGCCCGTGAGTGGTGGCGTTGTGTAAAAAAAAAATAAAAACAGTGGGTTCGAGTGACAGACAAATTAGCCTTACTTTAGATTACGCTCATGCTTACGTGAATGATAAAACCTGGAAAGTTAAAAATGACCTATTAAAAAAGAAGACAAATTTATTCAAAAATAATTTATGAGCATGTTCTTCAAATTTTGATAACATTGTGAACATTTCGACACACCAATTAAACCTTTACGAAAAAACAATTCTTGGCTATGGACTGAATTTCGGATGTAATCAACCAGGTAACATTTCAAGTTTCCTCTTGGATTTTCAAAAATTTGAAAAATTCTTGAATAAAGAAAATATTAATTTAGATTTACTTAAGGGTTTCTTTATGTGCGAATTAAAAAAAAGTTAAAAATAGTTTACCAAGATGTTTATTACAAGCTCTAAACAACTTAAAGAATAATAATTTGGTTATTAGCAGAGCAGACAAAGGAGGAAAAATTGTCATCATGAATAAAAATACGTACCTAGAAAAAGCCCACATACTTCTGTCCGACAATTTAACATACGAAAAATTAAGTAACCTCCTTAAAAATTCCCAATTTCGCTGTAACTCATCCATCAAAAAGATCTTGATTAATTACCCAGAATTAAAAAAGAATTTCATATCATACCTGCTGAATATAGCCCAATTTTATGGCTTACCAAAAATCAATAAGATCGATATCCCTCTCCGTCCCATTATTTCCAACATAAATTACGTCACATACAATTTGCCCTCATGGATAGTTAAAGAACTTAACAAACTTATAGGTAATATCTCCTCGTCCCACATAAAAAACACAGAAGATTTTGTCAATAGCTTTTTAAACTTTCCAAATGTTAATATAGTCAGTTACGACGTTGTGTCGTTGTTCACCAATGTCCCTATGCAAACCACTATAGAATGGCTGGAAACAAATGTTATAGATAATCACATACCTTTCTCGGTCCCCTTTGGGATTATTAAAGAATTGATATTTTTATGCACAGAACATACTTTTTTTCATTTCAATAGATATTATTATAAGCAGAAGTCAGGCCTAACCATGGGGTCCCCACTTTCTCCCGTGATGAGTAACATTTTAATGGAACTTTTTGAATTACATTACATTTTTTCAAATCCCCTTTTAAGATCCCTAAAGTGGCTAAGATACGTCGATGATATCTTTGCAGTGATTCCCAATTCCATAGACCCAAATTTTGTCTTATATCTAATCAACAATAAACTCCCCACTATAAAATTTACCATGGAAATGAAGACAAATAACAAAATCTCGTTTTTCGATGTTATCCTTGAAATTGAATCATAGAGGGAATCCAATTTTTCCTATCTTTAGGAAATCCACTTCTACTAATTCCTACTCATCTCACCCCCAGCTTATAAAAATGGGCATAATCCTGGGACAATTCTGAAGAGCTTTGACAGTCTGTAGTCCAAATAAACTAGACACTGAAATTTAATTTATTAAGAACATTTTAGAAAATTGTCTTATCCTGACAGCTTCATCAATAAAGCTTATCATAAGGCTAAAAAAAGTTTTTTACAGAGTAAAACAATCAAGAGGACTTAGCAAGGGACAACAGATACAATCTGAAGGTGTCCCACAGACTTAATTCAGAAACAAAAAAACTTCTTAAGAATGATATTTGGCTTATACATTGAATACCCCACACTGTTGGAAAAAACTTCACCCATGGTTCATGTAAAGAAAAAGAGGAAAAAACATGGGAATTTACAGTACTGACTGCCTAGACTGAAAAGAAATACATTGGAGAGATTGATGATTTAAAAAGAAGAATATACCAACACAAATAGTTTGGAAATTGGGGACCAAAATTCAGCTCTATATAAACATAGCGTGGACCATAATCATTTTATTGATCTAAACACACAAATTATTGTCTGTCAGTGGTAATGTGCGGCAGAGGAGACTCATAGAGTCCTTCATCATAAAAAATATTCCTAATTTTAATTCATACAGTGGTAGTTTTAATATAGACAATATTCTCTAACTGTTTAATTACAGACCCGTTTTTTTCAAAGATTTTAGAAAGTAGTGCCTGATCATGCTCTTCTTTTCTTAATTATAGAGAGATCTTTGATGTCTAATTGTGCATATAATTATGTGTCGATGAATGGTATTTATTTGTAAGTGCCGTGTGTGTGTGTGTGTGTGTGTGTGTGTGTGTGTGTGTGTGTGTGTGTGTGTGTGTGTGTGTGTGTGTGTGTGTGTGTGTGTGTGTGTGTGTGTGTGTGTGTGTGTGTGTGTGTGTGTGTGTGTGTGTGTGTGTGTGTGTGTGTGTGTGTGTGTGTGTGTGTGTGTGTGTGTGTGTGTGTGTGTGTGTGTGTGTGTGTGTGTGTGTGTGTGTGTGTGTGTGTGTGTGTGTGTGTGTGTGTGTGTGTGTGTGTGTGTGTGTGTGTGTGTGTGTGTGTGTGTGTGTGTGTGTGTGTGTGTGTGTGTGTGTGTGTGTGTGTGTGTGTGTGTGTGTGTGTGTGTGTGTGTGTGTGTGTGTGTGTGTGTGTGTGTGTGTGTGTGTGTGTGTGTGTGTGTGTGTGTGTGTGTGTGTGTGTGTGTGTGTGTGTGTGTGTGTGTGTGTGTGTGTGTGTGTGTGTTCGAATGTTCGTGCGTCTATATATGTTCGATTTTTTTCAGTTGACCTTCTTCTTGAGTGCTTTTGTTGTTCTTTTCGGATTTTAGAAATTGATGTGTGTGTTCATGTGCTCGCTCATTAACAATTTCGTCGTGCGTTCGTTCTTTGTGGTGTCTCGAGATACGTGTTCTCTTTCTCTCTGAACTTCGTTTGTCTCTCTCTTGTTGCTTCTCATATTGGCTTGACAATGATCCTCGGATGTATAGGATCGAAAGCTTGCCGTTTTAATCTATAGTTAACTTGCAATTTTAATTTATTACTTTGCGAATTTTTAATGTTTTTGGTCGGTTTTTAACACAATTTAAACCGATTTCCGTCCCTCATATCTTAGGGTTGTTTTTATATATATATATATATATATATATATATATATATATATATATATATATATATATATATATATATATATATATATATATATATATATATATATATATATATATATATATATATATATATATATATATATATATATATATATATATATATATATATATATATATATATATATATATATATATATATATATATATATATATATATATATATATATATATAGTTTTTCTGAGTTGCTTGGCAAAACTTGAACCAACGGCTGTAAAAAACTCAAACTATGAAAAAAGTCTCAATGAACAAGACTTCCAAAATGTACAGTTCAAAAGAAAAGTTTAAGCCACTCAAAATTCGTACCCATTCTAGAATAGAAAGGCATGTGATACAAGAGTTTCATTGTAGTTAGTAATATAAGGACTGTGTGTATTGAAATGCATACACAACCAACTTGTTAAAAATCTGTACTCATATTGGGAGAACACATCACATCTGTGTAGTACTGCTTAAGGAATTTACAAAATTATACAATTTAAAAAAAAATAATAATAATAATAATAATAATTCCTTATTTGAGAAAGGTAACATTCTTAGAAATTTCTTAGATCTGCACGAGATCAAAACAGAGCATTTAAACACATGACGTGAATTAATAATTCTACTGTTATTCCATGGTAGCAGCTGGAAAGTTGAATAAAACAGTCAGTGGGTCAAAGTTTATTGTAAAATGGGTGCTTCTTAAGAATTAAATATTATTTACATTTTACATATACTAAAAATGTTGACTTCATACAGCAATAAACATCTCACATCATTGTACCATGAACATTCTGCAAGATTATGGGAATGCTCCATATAATATAAAATCTTTGGGTTATATAATCTGAAAGAACATCTACAGTAGGAACTCTTGCTGCATACACAAGTTGACATGAATGATCCATACAGCAATAGCCCAATGGGCTGTAATTGGGAGAATGTGCAGGCCACGCAATCAGTCCACCTCTATCATGCATGGATTCTATCAATCCATAAGTTTTGAAATACATCATCAAAATCATGTCTGTCAACCAAAATAGAGTGTAAAGAAACTCCATCATGAATAAACCAAAGGTTACATTGAATGGGTAGTGGAATATTTTCTGGTAGGTCAGCCAACTGGTACTCCCAAAATCACTTGTACGAACATCTGGATACTGGATCATACATTACAAGAAAATGTTTGCTGATGTTAAGATTCTATTATATTATGATAGGTATCTGTCCATCAATGTTCACTACAAGTATTAGTTACCAAATCTCTTGCAAATTCTGCCTCATCCGTGAAGATACTCAGAAATAAAACTCTTGATCATTGCACTGTCAGAGAAATCCAACTAAACAATAATGGTGATGAATAATTTTTTAACATTGAGGATCTGTATACATTGCACAAGAAGTAGGTAGAGATGATGTTCGTAGTTTGCGTGTGTTGTTCCAAGTTATTTAGTGATGCTGTCTACCATATTCTCCTTCACTTAAAGCATAATTTATCTTGTAGAATTAGTTTGTGGTTAAGTGTTGTAAAGTAACATTCTTTAAGACGCTAGTAGATAGTTGCAAACATTCCAATTGCCAGACATTGTCTAATTGGATAGGTCACTGCATAAAGCCAACTAGTGAAATTTGAATTCCTATTCGTTCTTGCATACACAAAATACATAAAAGCCAAAATTATATAAAACAAGTAAAATCTTTTATTACAATTTTTTCCATATATACAGTACACACGATTTAAAAACTGAATAATTTCTGTAAATAGTATATTTTTATTTAAACGTTTTCAACAAAGAAGAGTGAATCCTATATGAACAGAAAGTATTTAATTTCAATGGTTCACTTTTGAAAAACATTAAAACTTGCTACAGAGCAATCATCAGCGCCTCAGGCGGTTGAAAATGAATGACCTAGGGAATGAATTTTACCTTCCAAGAAAGCAGTTTGGTTATTAACCTGCAAGCTGAAAGAAAAATATTAGAACCTGATTTTGATGGAATACTTTTCTCCATGATATTCCAGGTCTTCATATCATTTTGCTGTAGATTGTATGGTCGAGCAGAATGATTATTGCTTCTCGATAGCTCTAAGCACAGTCTAAAATGTTTTCTTGCACAATGGGAATGCTTATGAGACAGTTCCTATTGGTTACAGTGCATTTGCAATATCATAACATGGAAAATAAAACTAAACAAGATTAATCAAGTAACTGGTAAGCAAAACCCCAACTTCAAGGAATAAGTACAAAGTCCTATCTTGCCTTATAAAAGGTGAATATAATTAAAAGTTTTCAATTGATACATAGGTAATTAAGATGATTAAAATTAATTCAGAATAATATTAGAAGTTATCATAAAATACATTTGTACTATTTAAACACTCAAACATTAAACTAGTTATTCATGAATTTAATTAAAGGCAGCCAGTCAGGGGCTGGTAAAAGTTAACAAAATTTCTAGCTAAAACAAAAAAAAAACACATTTACACAAAAACTCGGTAAACAATCTCACAAAGAGGTCTCAAGGAATTACCCCAGTTTACCTTTGGAAATTATCTAACCACTCATGCAAGAAAAAGAAAAGAAGTTCTTCCCTCCAAATAAGCTAAGAAAAATTACATTGAATTTATTCTCTTTCTTTTCTTTCCTAAAAACTATTTACAAACACCTCCATAAGGAGACTCTACTTTTCCTTCCTTCTTGGCACTCGGGTGTGAAATTGTGAATTGTACCCAAACATTTAAGTGGTATCAACCAGACTACATGGGACAGTAGCGCGTGATGTCACTCGCCTAATAATAAAGTGCTATTTTTTTACAAGTGTACATAGTAAGCTTATTAATCAATAAGATGTAAAATTTTCTTTGTATTTTTCTTACCCAAGAAAAGGATTTAAAACTGTGCAGCTGCATTTTACTGTCCTTATAACTTTTTCCTTTTTTAAAATTTATTTGTATTTATAAGCATAATTAAGTTCAGGCCTGCATATTAAAAGTTTAGGTAATCTATCCTTCTCTATGATTTCCTTTCACGTCATTCTATAACAGCTGTTGTAGACAACCACCATTCATCCTTTAAATCTATTAATAGTGATGTTCCTCAAGGTTCTGTCCTATCTCCCACACTTATTCTGTTTTTTATTAATGACTCTCTGTTATTTCATCTCCGATCCACTCCTATGCTGATAACTCCACCCATCATTACTCTTTTCAATTTGAAAGTAAATTGACGAAAACAAGGAAATCTTGGAGCAACTGACCTCTGATCTATCCCATTTCAAATTGGGGCAGAGAAAACAGGGTCATTTTCAATGCCACCAAAATTCAGTTCCTCCATCTCTCTACTCTACACAATCTGCCACACAACTACGATATCTTCGAAAACACCCAACTCTAACCTTCATCTCTCCTTAATATTCTTGGTGTTTTTTTTTCACATGATCTTTCTTGGAAAGATCACATTACTTCTCTTACTAAACATGCTTCTACGAGTTTGGCTGTTCTGAGGTGCCTTCACAATTTCTCCACTCCACTTTCTTGCTCTTTATAGGGGTGTTGTTCGAACCTGTATGGAGTATACCTCCACTCATACAGTTCTCCTTGAAAAGGTGGAGTATAGGGCTTTTAGTCTTATCAACTCTTCTGCTCTAATTCTCTTTCTGTCCGTCGAATTGTTGCGTCAATCTCTCTATACTATCGCTATTTCAATGGCAGGGTTGGCAAAAACCCAGCCTGGGTGGGTTTTTGCCAAAAACCCGGGGAATTGATGGGTTTTTGGTATAAAAAGTGTTGTACCATACAACATTTTTTATTTCATTTCCAATAACTGTAGACACATGCAACTTGAGTGTGTCTACAGTAATGTAAAAATGTTTATTTATCCCTTTTTAAAAAATCAAATGTTTTAAGAATATTCTTTATATTTTCAGGTATTTCTAAATTTCTAATCAATAATTATTAAATTATAGCAGCCAATTAACAGAACTTTAAGGTGGAAAAGCTTCTCTATCTTAAATCATGAATAGGGGTGGGAGGTTGAAAAACCTGGCTTGGGGAGAGTTTGAGAGTGTAAATGTTCTAGAAAATGGAAAGACTGTGAAGAAGAGAAAATGCAACCATTGCAGTAATCTGGTGAGCAACAAAATTGAAAGAATAAGAGCCCATCTGGGAAGTGTGATCAATATAAACTATTGGCCAAGGTGAAGGTAGCAGTGATGATGGTGATGTTGAAATGGCAACTGGATTTTCAACAGCTCCAGCTGTGCCTGTGGGCCAAAGTAGATCGACAACACCTTATCGATCTAGATCATGATCACCTGTACCTGTAGAACCAAGATCAGTCAGTCCAGCAACTAGTATTAGAACACCCACACCGATTCCAAGTCCAAGTGGACCAAATGCTGCATCAACGCTGGGAACTATTGTAACCAAGCAAGTGAAGATAGACGGTTTTGTAATCTCAACATCAGGAAAACTAAAAGCAGCTTCGGATTTGCAGTTTGCACGAGCCTTTTTTTCGTGTAATATTCCATTTAGTACTGCAGAAGACCCCGAAATAAAGAAATTATTTACAATGATGGGTGTGGAACTTATCAACCTCCCTCGAGAAGCCAGCTTAGCGAAGGCCTTTTAGATGAAGTTGCTGGTGAATGCCAGCTTCGCATGGTGGAGCTTCTCAGAGGAAAACAAGTTATCATGATCCAAGATGGATGGTTCAATGTGCACAACCATCCAATCATTGTAACATGTTTGCACCTGTGAACCAGTGGTGATGGAGGAAATAAATCCATTTTTGCTGGGTCTATTGATACTGGAGCTGAGAAGAAAACTGCTAACTACGTTTCAGACTTGGCAATAAAGCAAATAGGCCAATTCAAGGACAAATACAAATGCAAGGTGAGTTGATTAACTTGATTTTAAATATTTTTATACATAACTAAAAAATTGTTTCCTTTAAAAAATTAAAAAATTGCTAAATGAATAAACAATGTAAATTGTAATGCTAAAGATAATCTTTAGCATTGCTAGTAGAATAAGTATATTAACTCAATCTTTCTGTTTTTAGGTTGTAGCTTACATTTCGGACAATGAAAACAAATTCAAGCTGACAAGACAACTTCTCGAGACCCACTACAAAGAAGTTGGCGCAAGAGGGCACAATTTAGGCCTTCTTGTGTATAGCTGTGCAGCACACTATTTAAACCTTGTGGAAAAGGAGGTTACTCCAAAGACAGTCCTTAGCCATTTCTTATTGCAGCTGCAGTCTGATTCTTGCTCATTGGGAGATGCAGTCCAAATATGGTTTGAGGTTCTTGAAGACCCAGTACTACAACTATACAAAGCTCTCATTCAAGCAAGATTTGATGACTGGATCACGCCATTTCAATTAGTAGCTTATGATACACATCCCAAATATCAAGGTGAGAAAAGAATTATAAAGTCATCCACAATCCAGCCATCCCACATTTCAACTTTTACTTTTTATTTTTATATTTATAGTCTACTGTGTGGTAAAGGGTAAAGCTATCAAATCAAAATCAAATAGCCTAATAAGTTTTGGGTTCACATGCAATTTTTTCTACATCAATTTTTCTTTAATAAGAACTGGAAGTAGAGAAGATAAGAACTCTTATCTATAATATACAATGTCTGAAGGTCATAATTTTTATTTTACTTTTTACAGGTTCAAAACTATCTGCCCAACAGGAAGAAACTGTTTTGGAATGGTTGCAGGAGAGAAATGTGGATTACGCTGTTCAGTTTTCGAAAATTTCAAATTGAAGACACTGAAATTTTCCCACATTACATGCTGACAGAGAACTTTACCAGTGGCATGAGTGCTGCAAAATGGTGGCAGGTGGTTCACAAAAGGGCCACAAAATATGGACAATTTTCACAAGATTTTTGCCAATTGGCTATCACTCTGCATTCTCTGCGGGTTTGGAGAGATTGTTCTCAACTTATGGCCTTATACATAATAAATTGAGAAACAAATTAGGCAATGAAAAGGCCGAAAAATTAGTTAAATGTTACAGAATGTTGAAATCCAAGGATGAACATGATTGGTGAATTGTGATTTTCATATTGTGTTGAATACTAAATTAGTCTTTATTCTTAAACTCAGGTAGCCTACTTAGTAATTAAAGTATTAAATCATTAAACTGCTTAAAAAAAAGTTTGCAGGTTTTATTTATCCTTCCCTTTGTGTGTGTCAAGATTTCAAGAGACAGAAACTCACTTATTTTTGTTATTAATATCAGTTAAATCAAGTAGCAAAAACCCGCTTCACGGCAAAGTGGGTTTTACCCGGGTTACCCATTCAGTGGGCTTTTCCAACCCTCTTTAATGGACACTGCTCTACTGAGCTCTCTTGTCGCATGCCTCCTCCATTGAGAAGGGCTCGTACGATTAATCTTTCTACACAGTATCATCCATTCTCTGTCCAACTCTCTGACCCCTGACTTAGCAGATATGCTCAATAGTGCATGTACTCTACTGGTAAAGTCTGGTACACACTCCCTTCATCTTTTTTCTCAACTTCATATGACTTACACACCTTCAAACACTGTGTATCAGGACATGTCGTACTACAATTTGAACAGGTTACCGATTTTCTTCCTAACTCTGGTGGAAATTTTAGTAGGTCTCTGGCCTTTGCCCTCAAAGGTGAAATAAAAAAAAAAAAAAAATATATATATATATATATATATATATATATATATATATATATATATATATATATATATATATATATATATATATATATATATATATATATATATTTCACATCTGGTAGGCAAAGGTCAGAGGATTACTAGAATTTCCAACAGTGAGAAAATCATAAACCCGGTCAAATTAAAGGCTGACATGTCATAATACACGACGTTTAAAGGTGTGTAAGTCATAGGAAATTGGGTAAAAAGATGAAGAGAGCGTGTTCCAGACTTTACCAGAAGAGTACATATAGGACTGTGAATAGCGGTTAAAACTGGGTCAGAGAGTTGGACAGAGAAAGGATAAGACTGCAGAAAGACATGTCACACGAGGCCTCTCAGTGGAGGGAGTATGCAATGATAGAGTTCAGAAGAGCAGTGTCCATTGTAATAGTGATAATATAGAGAGAATGACACATCAATTCGACAGGCAGAGACTAGAGAGAATTAATGAGAAAAAATAGTTGATAAGACGAAAAGCCCTAGACACCGCCTTTTCAAGGAAAGCAATATGAGTGAAGCCACTCCAGAAGTGTGAGGCGTACTCCATACAATAGTGAACACCACCCCTATAAAGAGCAAACAACTGGGGTGGAATGAAGAAATTCTGAAGGAGCCTCATTACACCCAACCTCTTAGAAATTTGTTTAGAAAGAGACGTAATGTAATCTTTCCAAGAAAGAACGAGAAAAAAAAAAAAAAAAACACCAGGAATATTAAGGAGAGATAAGAGCTAGAGTTGTGTTTTCCAAGATATCATAGTTGTGTGGAAGGTTGTGTCTAGTAGAGAGATGGAGGAATTGAGTCTTGGTAGCATTGAAAACAACCTTGTTTTCTCTGCTCCTATTTGAAATGCTAGACTGAATAGAGGTCATTTGCTCCAAGGCTACCTTCCTTGTGTTATTAATAAAAAGCAAAAAAATGCTGGGATAGGACAGATCCTTGAGAAACACCACTATTAATAGATTTAAAGGATGAACGGTGGTTGTCTACAACAGCTGCTAAAGAATGAACTTAAAAAAAATTCATGAAGATTCCGAAAGGGGGAAGTTTGGAAATCAAAGTTTTGGGCAAGAAACTATTGAAAGCTTTCAATATGTTCAGTGCGACAGCAAAAGATTCCCAGAAATGCCAAAGAGCAGAGGACCAAGAGTCAGAGAGAAGGGAAAATCACCAGTAGAGCGTTTCTCACTAAAGCCATACTGGCGATCAGAGATAAGACTAGAAGAATTGAGATATTTTCAAATCTTCCTGTTAAGGATAGATTAGAAAACTTTAGAAAGAACAAGGGTTAAAGAAATGGAACGGTAGTTAGAGGGTTGAGAAGGGGCACATGCTGAATGAGTGCAAATTTCCAGCAAGAAGGGAAGGCCGAAGTAGAAAGACATAGACGAAATAGTTTACCAAAGCAGGGTGCAAGCTCGGAAGCACAAGTCAGAACATTGTCTTTTAGTGTTAAGCTCTAGGAGAGCAGAAATGACGTCTTTAGAAGAAATTACAATTTTAGACAAATATGAGTTGGAAGGGGTTGAAGGAGTAGTAACAGCTCTGGAATCATCTAAGGTTGAATTAGAGGCAAAAGTCTGGGCAAAGAGTTCAGCTTTAGAGGAAGGCAAAACGGCACTTGTACCGTCAGAATGTACTAAAGAAAGGAAAGAGAATAAAGCAGTTAGAGTTGACATTTTTTTTTTTTTTTTTGCACGCGCACGCACGAATGCACGCATATATATATATATATATATATATATATATATATATATATATATATATATATATATATATATATATATATATATATATATATATATATATATATATATATATATATATATATATATATATATATATATATATATATATATATATATATATTATGCGCATACACACACACACACACATATATATATATATATATATATATATATATATATATAT
Source organism: Armadillidium nasatum (assembly GCA_009176605.1). Taxonomy (NCBI): domain Eukaryota; kingdom Metazoa; phylum Arthropoda; class Malacostraca; order Isopoda; family Armadillidiidae; genus Armadillidium; species Armadillidium nasatum. The sequence goes on along the minus strand of SEYY01001100.1, from coordinate 389,795 downwards.
ATATATATATATATATATATATATATATATATATATATATATATATATATATATATATATATATATATATATATTACCTAATTTTTGTTGTATTGACGAAGCATCAAGTGTAAAATTATTTTCCACTGATATTTGTTGATGTTTTTGCTGGTGTTCTGGTTCCTGTTCCTGAGCTTCATTTTCATTTCCATCTTCATTTCTCTGTTCAACAGCAACAGTTGTGTGCTGTTGTCCATTTGTATGTGATTCTGAGACAGTCTCTTCCAAACTGGATTCATTGCTAAAAACTACAAGTAAGAAGAATATGAGTTCAATAAGTGAAGTGAGAAATATATATATATATATATATATATATATATATATATATATATATATATATATATATATATATATATATATATATATATATATATATATATATATATATATATATATATATATATATATAAATAAAGAAAAAAAAAGTCATACTAAAAATGAATTTTCATAAATGATGAAGCCTGAAGATAATTAATAAATAATAAATAATAAATAATTGTATTTAATTTATACTTGAAAATTTCCTTTTACATTTTTTATCATTATTGGAAAGAAAATTTTCTATTGAATTTTGTTGACTTATCTATCTTTTGATTCATTGGTATAATGAGAGAAAACAATATACATTTCTATTTCTTAACCTACCATTGGTGTTTTCAACATTTGGAGCAGCCAATTCACAAGCTTCTAATGCTTGTCTTGCTTCTCTTTCTTCCAATTCTTCTAATTCTCTCATTTGACTTTCTAAGAGTGCTTGCTTGGCTTTTGCTCTTTTCTTTAGTTTTTTCTTTTTGTTTTTAGACATCTTTCCAGTTGGTTCAGGTTCAATTAAATGTTTTGGAGCTGTACTTACTGTTTACAATTATATATCTCTCATTAATTCATTATATATATATATATATATATATATATATATATTATATATATATATATATATATATATATATATATATATATATATATATATATATATATATATATATATATATATATATATATATATAATTTTTTTATTTTTTTTTTTTTATTTATTTTTTTTTGGGAAGATTAACTCACCTAATGACCCAGGTAGTTTAAGTCCCATTTTCTGCCACTGTGTTGCCTCATATGCTAGTTTTCTAATATAGGCTTCATCAACACACATTAAAATATTTTCTGGTTTGATATCAGTATGAATTATTTTACACTTAGTATGTAGATAATCTAGAGCTTCTAAAACCTGCAAATTTTTTTTGGTAAAGAGTAATATGCCACAAAATACCTAACTCGTTAAAATAGCTAGTCAATATATATATATATATATATATATATATATATATATATATATATATATATATATATATATATATATATATATATATATATATATATATATATATATATATATATATATTATTATTTTTTTTTTTTTTTTTTTTTTTTTGAAGCTTAAATTAGTAATTAGGCACTTTTATTCACTATATGAGTTAAAACATTTTAAAAAATTAGTTAAGGCAACTGTCGAGCTTTCGTGCTCATCACTCAAGACACTTCTTCAGGACAATTCGTCTAAATGATCATTTGGCATAATGTTAATTTTGTATGGCTAATTTTAGATATTTATTTTGGCAACGTTGGGAAGTTCTTCAAGGGTGTGCGTAGTCTATTTGATTTATTTAACATTGTATTTGTGATATTGTCAAGAGGGAATTCGCCTTTTATTAAGTTCATGTTTTGTGTATTTTTAATAATGAATGATTCAATAATTTTTCTATTGTTTGTATTCTATACTGTTTTGATTAATTGAGAATTCTGTTATGTTAGGTATATGGTTAAAGTTATTTCTGTGGTTTGTAAGTGAAGAATATTTGTTGTCGTTTTTAAGATCAAGTGTGTGTTGGTACAATCGTCGTTTAATATCATTAGTTTCTCCTATGTAAATTTTGTTGCATTGATTGCATGGGATCTTGTTAACACCTATATTATTGTCAAGTTGATTTATTTTTGTTTTTAAAATGTGTTTTAGAGTTATTGAATTGGATTTTACAGTGAATATTTCATTTTGTATACTGTTTTTTATTTCATGTGTATGTAAGTTTGGTATTGGAAGTATGTTTTTGGGATTGAATTTTTCCATCGGTGCGTTGTAGTATTTTTTTCGTGCTTTTTTAAAACTTTTTGTGATAATATTGGGTAAATTTTTAAATATGTTTATTATATAGTTTAATTCTTCTTTAAGGTTTGTGGGGTTAACTAATTTTAAGGCCCGTAAAAATAGATTACTTAATACTGCAATTTTTGTTGAAATGTTATGAAACGAAAACCATTGTATATATGACGGATTCGTATTTGGTTTTCTGCATATCTTAAATGTAGGTGTAGTTGAAGTCCATGTGATTAATGTATCTAGGAAAGAAATACTATTGTTATTTGCGTGTTCAACTGTAAATTTGATATTGGTGTGTATATTATTAAAAAATTGTAAAATTATATTTGTATTTGTTTCCTTTGGAATTAATGAAAACTCATTGTCTACATAACGATACCATATTATGTTCTTAAACTTTGGGAAAATAAAATAATATTCGATTAACTCCATGCAGATGTTACTAAAAATAGGAGGTAAAGGCGAACCCATACTTAATCCAGAAATCTGTCTATAATATTTATCATCAAATTTGAAGTATGCATTTTCTAAAGTAAGGTATATTAACTGTTTAAGTTTTGAAAACGGTAAAATGAAATTAAAAGGTTTTTCTGATAAATATTTTTCAAGAAGATTTAAGGTAAAATCAACAGGTACGTTTGTAAACAGTATACAAAATGAAATATTCACTGTAAAATCCAATTCAATAACTCTAAAACACATTTTAAAACCAAAAATAAATCAACTTGACAATAATATAGGTGTTAACAAGATCCCATGCAATCAATGCTACAAAATTTACATAGGAGAAACTAATGATATTAAACGACGATTGTACCAACACACACTTGATCTTAAAAACGACAACAAATATTCTTCACTTACAAACCACAGAAATAACTATATCCATATACCTAACATACAGAATTCTCAATTAATCAAAACAGTACAGAATACAAACAATAGAAAAATTATTGAATCATTCATTATTAAAAATACACAAAACATGAACTTAATAAAAGGTGAATTCCCTCTTGACAATATCACAAATACAATGTTAAATAAATCAAATAGACTACGCACAATCTTGAAGAACTTCCCAACGTTGCCAAAATAAATATCTAAAATTAGCCATACAAAATTAACATTATACCAAATGATCATTTAGACGAATTGTCCTGAAGAAGTGTCTCGAGTGATGAGCACGAAAGCTCGACAGTTGTCTTAACTAATTTTTTAAAATGTTTTAACTCATATAGTTAATAAAGTGCCTAATTACTAATTTAAGCTTCAAACAGGGGTATAAAAATAAAAAAATAATATATATATATATATATATATATATATATATATATATATATATATATATATATATATATATATATATATATATATATATATATATGGCAAAAATTGTCCTAATGAATCATTGAGACAAGTGGCAAAAATGAAACAGTAAAATATTCAATAGAGAAAAGACATGTTACATTAAGAAAGTTGCTTCACTGATTTATTTTCTAAGAAAATAACATTATTTTTGACATTTTTCCCACTTGTCCCAATGATGTTACAATTTTTGCGGTTTATATATATATATATATATATATATATATATATATATATATATATATATATATATATATATATATATATATATATATATATATATATTATATATTATTTTATTTTTTTTATTTTTTTTTAAAATATTTATAATATATATTATATATATATATATATATATATATATATATATATATATATATATATATATATATATATATATATATATATATATATATATATATATATATATATATATATATATATATATATATATATATATATATATATATATATATATATATAGCAATTAAAATTGGTACCTGGAATAGAATTAACTAGATATAGCCACCATGTTGGTTTAAGCAAGAATCCCAGTACAATACTAAATTGGGTAATCTGAGTGAGGAACGTCAGTGGGCTGTAAAACCAATATTCAACAGCATTCCAGATCTTCCCTATGGGGAAGATAGTTGAGGAACTCCCAATGGAAGCACCACGGCAAATCCTGGCACACTGTGCCACATGCAAGCACGAGAATGAGAAGTTAAACCAAAGTTTGTAAGGCTTAGTAGAAGGGAAAAATTATAGAATGCAGTCTCTATGCCACAGTGAATCACCTCTGTAATGCGCTCTGCACAAGCATAGGAACCCTTCCCACGGAATCTATGATTATTCCACAGTATGGCCGAAAGTCCGACCAGCTTGGCTACCAAAATGTCACAAACGTTTCCTCAAAATACGCGGGAGTCTTTTTTGCGGAAGACTTGAAAAGACAGAAGAAGATATAGAGATAAGAAACGATCGAAAGAACCCAGAGGAGGATAGTTTGACAGTATAAGGAGAAGGATTAAAAGTTTTAAAAAGGTCTAGAATGTTAGATTTATCTCCAAGATGATCAGGGATACTAGCAGGGAGCTACACCCACTAACCAAGGTCGTTTTGGATGGATAATTGAAAGGCACGTTCAACGGTTGTATCATGAAAACTAGAAGAAAGTCATTGGTGATGGCAAACCTTGAAATCACCTAATATGATAATTTCTGAGAAAGGAGAAGAGAGAATGTTCTCTGTTTTGGAGTTTAGATAATCAAAGAATTTAAAACAGTCAGTAAATTAGGAGATAAATAAACATAACAAATGAATTTAGAAATAGCCACAAGGTTGAAAATTCAGAAGAATCCAGATTAGACACGAGAGTAAAAAAAAATCGTAGCACACATATGAATGAACTCTTTTGGCTGAAAATTGAAGATACAGTAAAAGGAAACAGAAAATGGTTTGCTATCAGAACGCTCAAGCACCTGAGTTTCTGTCAAGAATAAGAGGTAAAGTCTAAAAAAAAGAGAGGTGGTGTTCAAAAAAATTGAAAATTATATTGAAGACTGCAAATGTTGCATAAATTAATGGAAAAAAATAGATCATGACTAGGGCAAGTCAGATGCTAAGTCTTGGTGGCACCAACCCTATATCACTTATCAATAGTTTTGTTTAGCAATGTGACTACAAAATAACTGGTGAATTACAGATGTCAGAAAATCTAAATTTTATGATCACTGAATATTTTAAATCTTGTTTCAACCTTCATGAGTTCAGTAAAAAAAATTGGTGTCAGCACTGGTAAATTTAGAGGTATCGGTATCAGGTGATTTAAAATTGGGGGTATCGGTATCAGGTGATTTAAAATTGGGGGTATCGGTATCAGGTGATTTAAAATTGGGGGTATCGGTATTAGTTAAAATTTTGGTATTGCTCCATCCCTAATATATATATATATATATATATATATATATATATATATATATATATATATATATATATATATATATATATATATATATATATATATATATATATATATATATATATATATATATATATATTAGACTGGTCCAAGCTTATATAGTAAAAAAAATGTTTTTTAACTTTTCTATCGGACCCAAAAGTGTGCATATTAGTAAAAAAAAAAAAAAAAAAAGGATCCTCTAAAAGTTTCAGCTCGATCGAAGGTGGTTAACCCGTCCCGTATTTGGCCTAAAGTTTGGGGAAATTGCATTCTTTGACCAAAATTTGCACATTTTTAGCGTTTGCTGGACAACCGTAATAGGGAGGAAGGAAAATAAGGGTTCATTTTAAAGCTGATAATATTAGCTTTAAAGTGAGCCCCTACTTTTTGCTCTAGGTATAATAGTTCAGCATATATATACCTGAAATGTCAGGTCTATTTCAGGTCAGGTAGGCTAAATAAGGCTTCTGCTTTTTGTTGTTTTTCTTTTTTATTATTACCAAATTTCAATCCGAAAGTGTATGAAAATAATTTGCAGTGTATTTTCAGATTGTTTCTCAGTTTATTAATTTCCAACAAATTTTTAATTTGTATTATGATTTTTTTTTTTTTTTTTTTTTTTTTACAGGTATGGCGTCCCTGCCCACTTCTACCGGTGTTCGTGTTCGTGACCAAGCCAAAATTTCATTTAGTTGTATATCCTTCTCATCAAATAACAGGAAGGAAACTTCCATCAAATGGCCAAGTTTTGAAGTTAATATTTTACAATATGCATCAAGTTGGTTTGAACTTCAGAGAAGCTGCAAACCTAGCCTTAAGAGATGTCACATTATTCTGGGCGGAAGCTAAAATACCAACTCAAATGCCTAAACATGCCATCAATAAAGTGGAAAAATTGTATAAAGAATGGTCAAATATACAAAAGAGCTCTTCACGGAAATCCAAAATTCAAGAAGAACGTGAACTTGCATTTAAATCTAAGCTAGAAGATCTATTTAACATTGCTGCTGCAGATGCTGTATCACAAATGACTAAAACAGAAAATATTCAATTTCTCGAATTACGACAGAAAGGACGTCCAGGCTGCATGGCTAGTGTTGATTTAAAGTTGGCAAGGCTTGAAGAAAGGAAAGCTGACAGGAAAGCCAGATTGGAGGAAGCTAAGAGAAAAGAACAATCTACTACAGCAAACCAAGAAAACGTAATTATTTTTTTATAATTTTTAAATAGTTTTTCATTATTATTATTACTCAAATACTCATCTTTTGTCTGTGATGAAGTTCAACTCTCTTTCACAGAATGAGCGAAAAAAGATTATCTCATATAATACTAATTTTTTTTTCTCTCTTCTCTTCCACAAATGAAGAACAAATAGAGCTTTATTCAAGCTCTGATTCAGAACTATCAGAAGAAGAACCGATGGACACATTATACTCTCCTGTTTTGGACAGTGAAGATCTTCCGGAATCAGGAAACCAGGCTGATGTTGAGGCATGTACTTCTGTCTCCAAAAGAAAAAGACAACGCAGTGGAACTCAAGTTGTCACTAAAAACTATCCATGTTACTGGACAGATGCAACATTTCGGACAGGAATGCCATGTGAATATTATTTGCAACAGCTGAGGCGTTGGAAGTTAACACTGAAGAAATAATTCTGAGCTGCAGCACTATTAGAAGACGTTGGAGAAAACAGTTGTACATTGGGATGGTAAGATATTACCAAACATCCTCAAGAAAGAAAATGTAAAGAGGTTGGCCATTCTTGTGAGCAATGGAGAAGAGCAGCAGCTTTTAGGGGTACCAGCTTTAGAGAATAGTACAGGATATTCCCAGTCAAAAGCTGTAGCTGAAAGTTTAAAAGACTGGGGGTTAGAGGAAAATGTAATGGCAATGTTTTTCGACACTACACTGTCAAACATGGGCCATGGTAAGGGAGCCTATACTCTGCTGGAGAAAGCATTAAGAAAAGACCTGTTATATTTGGCCTGTTGCCATCATATTTTGGAGGTGATCCTAAAAGCACTTCGATTGCAAAAAAAAAAAAAAAAAAAAAAAAAAAAAAAAAAAAAAAAAAAAAAAAAAAAAAAAAAAAAAAAATGGGGTTAACCACTGGTCCTCAACCAGAAATATTCAAGAGATTCCAGGTCTCTTGGTCTAGAATAGACCAAACTCAGTACAAAGTAGGAATTGTGGACCAGATAATTCAACATACCCTATTAAAATATCAAGACGAAGTAGGGAGCTTTCTGCAAAGTCAGCTACAAGAACATCACCCAAGAGATGATTATCTAGAACTACTCAACCTATGTTTGATTTTCATGGGAAAAGTCTCTCCGGAGAATGTAAAATTTAGGGCTCCTGGAGCATTCAGTCACGCCCGATGGATGGCAAAAGCCATTTATGCACTTAAAATATTTTTGTTTCGAGAGCAGTTTCCATTAACAGAAGCAGAATACAACTCGTTAAGGGACATCAATTTACATCACTTTTTTATTATTATATTATATGTTAAAATGTGGCTTACTGCTTCCAATGCTATCACAGCTCCAAACTCAGATTTTAAATTTATCAAAGATACATTAGAATACGGAGAAATTGACAGAGGTGTTTCGGAGAAAGGTTTACAAAAGTTCTTAAATCATTTATGGTACCTTAACCCAGAGCACGTTTGTTTTGCTTTATTTGATGAGAATATCTCAGAAGTATTAAAAAAGAAAATGACTGAAAAGATTTTTTCTTATAAAGATGATAAATTTTGTCAGAGGATTGTGTGTGAAAATAAACAATGAAATGGTGAAGAGAATATTTCAAGGAGAAGACCTGTCCTATTTCATAACTGAACAAAGCATGAGTTTTTTTGAAAAATGTAACATATCATTAAACTTTCTACATGAGGATCCCAGTGTCTGGAATGACAATTTAGAATATCTGAAATGCTTTGGCCTGGTGGCACATTTAAAAGTTGTTAATGACACTGCAGAAAGGGAAGTTAAACTTATTCAAGATTTCAGCTAGACCCTTACACACGACGAAGATCAAAGACAATATCTCCTCCAGGTGGTGTCGTAATCTTTATCCCGACACATCTAGGACAACTTTGTCGATAAGCTTGTAATGTTCTTTAAATCTTTAAACTTTTTGTGCTATTTTCCTCTTTTCTAGGTTTTCCTTTTGTAAGTTTAACTAAAAATAAAATTATACTTGAACTTTTTTGGAAAGGACTGATGAAAATAATAATAAGGAATACTTTTAATTATTTTGGTACTATTCTTTAGGTTTCAGGCTAAGAGCCAAGTAATCAAGTAATAGTATAAAAAAAAATGCCTTATTTAGCCTACCTGACCTGAACAGAGGTCAGTAATCTTTATTTTTTTTTCCTGTAAGACCAGTAGACTTCTTAGCGCATACATCACACTTGAACATGCCCGTAGACAAGGTGTAAATGAAGTAGCATTCTGTATTTAGTGGACCAAGTCCTACAACGATCTCATAAAGAATTGTAGCTCAGCTTGAATTGCTTAAACAAATGTGATCTGCATATTACATGAATAGGACTTATTTCCATACCACTTACAACCTGCAGACTGTGCTAGACGCATGCAATTTTGTATATAGATAATTGCCAATCATTATTTAGTTTGAAACATATGTTTTACTAATGAAGCAATATTCACTCATAACAGTTTGAAAATACATGCAACTCTCATTGATGGTCTGACAAAAATACTCATCAAATAGTTGAAACAAATTTTCAGCATCGTTTTTTAGTTAACGTCTGATGTGAGATTGTCAGTAATCATTTAATTGGTTCTTTCATAACTGAGAATCGACAAACAGGTAGGCTTTCCTTGGAATATTTGTAAAATGATTTAAGGTCTATTAGAAGACGTTCCTTTAAACATAAAAAATGCAACATATTAGCAGAAAGATAAAGGTCTTCCACATTTTGCTCAGTCACAATATTTACATGGAACTTTTCCAGAATGAAGGATTGGACAAGGTGGGCCTATTAGTTGGCCGTCAAAGTCTTCAAACTTCACACAATCTGATTTTTTTTTTTTTTTTTTTATGTGGCTGGTTGAAAAGTGAGGTACACAAGAGAAAGAAGGCAATCGAGGTGCACTAATTTGCATGCTGCAGCTCACATAAAAGAAAAAAATGAGAACTTAGGAGAACAACAAATGCAATACAGTTAATGTATATAGGTCCATGGCAGAACCTTTGAAATTTTTTTTGTAAAATAAATGTACTTTTCAAATAAAATTGTATTAGCCTGATAGATCATACTAATTAAGCCTTTGGAATGCTGAAATTCGAAAACGACTGAAAATTGTTTCTTAATTGTACATTTATGTGCAGAATACACTTCCTAATTTGGTGCATTCCTCCTGACTCACTATATATATATATATATATATATATATATATATATATATATATATATATATATATATATATATATATATATATATATATATATATATATATATATATATATATATATATATATATATATATATATATATCAAATGAAGCTCTCTTCTTATTGTGCTGTATTTATAGCATAACATACAAAATATTTGTTTAAATCAAAAGTTCACACCAATGTTGCTGTATTAACAATTTCATTTTCATTATCAACTTCAATGGCTCAAATTTACAGTGGTTTAAAACCTATCTCAAAGAGAGATTCATTATGTTAAGTTAGGTGATACACTTTCTAAAACAAAAAAAATAAAAAAAGTGTCTTGCAGTGTTTCATTCCAGGACCACTATTTTTTTCAATATACACAAACGATTTAATGAACTAGCACAACTTCTTTTCTGAATCCTATGCGGATGATATAAACTTACAGTTCAGTAACAAAAAAACCAAAAAGCTTTTGCAAAAAGTTGAAAGCACTTTATACAACATTATAACATTGATAGATGCTTACATATATATATATATATATATATATATATATATATATATATATATATATATATATATATATATATATATATATATAATATATATATATATATATATTATATTAGTAATATATATATATTTTATGATTAGTAGGGGGAGGATGTAGCGCCATCCGAAGCGATGAAAGTACCCCCCACTGGGCTTAACCGCGGAGTGATAGGGTGGGCTAGACCTTCCCCTTTCCCTCCGTTGCCCTTTGGTTCGCTCCTTTTCGCGTTTCACCTTCTCAGAGGGTCTCTAGTGTACCCTCGTCCCACATGGGAGTGTCTATGCTCCCACTTCTCCTTCCCCCAACTCCCTTCTCACGTTCCTACAAATTTACAAGCGCTACTCCTACATTACCTTTAATATGCAAGAAAAAGAAATGGCGAAGCGAAGAACTGCCTCGGAGATGCTACGAGGGGCGGCATCCAAAGAATGCCCCTCATCCACTCCTTCCCCCATCACCACTTGGGAGTTGGTGGCCTCCGGTGATGGGGTTGGTGCCACCAAGACCTCTATGCCGACTTGCCCTGGTGCACGATCTTCTTTTTTCATAAACTTCTGCAACATTCGTGGTCTCTTTACTAATTTCCCCTTTGTCGAACACCACCTCTCTTCTTCTAGACCTAATTTCTTATTCTTAACCGAAACTCAGGTGTCTGAGTGCTCTGACAGCAAACCCTACTCTGTTTCCTCCTACTGTCTCTATTCTCAATTTTCATCCAAAGGCGGATGTTGCGCTTATGTGCGCAACGATGTTATCTGTTCTCGTGTTTCTAATTTGGAGTCTTCTGAATTCTCTACCTTATGGCTTAAACTTTCTTGCAACTCTACAACTAAATTTATCTGTTCTGTCTACTTATCTCCTAACTCTACAGACTATCCAAAATTCTTCGACTATCTTAAACTCCAAAATAGAACACATTCTTTCTTCTTCTCCCTTCTCCGAAATCATCATATTAGGTGATTTCAATGTTCACCACCGCCAATGGCTTTCATCTAGTTCTCAAGATCCAGCTGGTGAACTCGCCTTCCAATTTTCTATCCAGAACAACCTTGAGCAGTTGGTGCAACTCCCTACCCGTATCCCTGACCGTCTTGGTGATGAACCCAACATTCTAGACCTTTTTCTAACTTCTAATCCTTCTCCTTATACTGTTAAACTCTTTCCTCCTCTGGGTTCATCCGATCACCTTCTTATCTCCGTATCTTGTTCCTGTCTCTTCAAGTCTTCCGCAAGAACGGCCCCCGCCATTCGGCGAGGAGACGTTTCTGGCATTTCGGTGCCACTAACTGGTCTGACTTGCGGTCGTACTTTTCTGATTTTCCATGGAATGATTACTGTTTCCGTGGGAGGGGTTCCTCGGAGTGTGCTGAGCGCATAACTGAGGTGATTCTCTCTGGCATGGAGGCGTACATTCCATATTCTTTCCCTTCCACTAAACCTAATAAACCTTGGTTTAACTCTGCTTGTTCTCGTGCTATCCGCCGCAGGGATGCTGCCTTCAGGGATTACCGTCGTCTTCAAACTCCAGAATCTCATGCATCTTATATTTCATCCCGGAATCGTGCAAAATCTATTCTTCGAGATACTAAAAACTCTTTTCTCCGTCGCAAATGCAATAATCTTTCTGGCTCCTCTTCCTCTCGCCCTTTCTGGCATTTTGCAAAAAATGTCAACTCTAACTTTGCTTCTTCCTCTTTTCCCTCCTCTAGTATCTTCTGACGGTACAACTGCCGTTTTGCCTTCCTCTAAAGCTGAACTCTTTTCTCAAACTTTTGCCTTAAATTCAACCTTAGACGATTCCGGAGCTGTTCCTACTCCTTCAACCCCTCTAACTCATTTATGCCTAAAATTGTAATTTCTTCTAAAGACGTCATTTCTGCTCTCTCTGAGCTTAACACTAAGAAGGCGTACGGTCCTGATGGTATCCCTCCTGTGGTTCTCAAAACTTGTGCTTCCGAGCTTGCACCATGCCTTGGTAAACTATTTCGTCTGTCTTTCTACTTCAACCTTCCCTTCTTGCTGGAAACGTGCGCTCATTCAGCCTGTGCCGAAGAAGGGGGACCCTCTCAGCCCTCTAACTATCGTCCTATTTCTTTAACCTCCGTTCTTTCTAAAGTTTTCGAATCTATCCTTAACAGGAAGATTTGGAAACATCTCAATTCTTCTAATCTTATCTCAGATCGCCAGTATGGCTTTCGTAAAGAAACGCTCTACTGGTGATCTTCTTTCCCTTCTCTCTGACTCTTGGTCCTCCGCTCTTCGGCATTTCGGTGAATCTTTTGCTGTAGCGCTGGACATATCGAAAGCTTTCGATAGAGTCTGGCACAAAGCTTTGATTTCCAAACTTCCCTCTTTCGGAATCTATCCTTCTCTCTGTGACCTTCTCTCTGATTTCCTTTCCGGTCGTTCTATAGCAGCTGTTGTAGACGGCCACCGTTCATCCTATAAATCTATTAATAGTGGTGTTCCTCAAGGATCTGTCCTATCCCCAACACTTTTTCTGTTTTTCATTAATGACCTTCTCTCTATTACTTCATCTCCTATCCACTCCTATGCTGATGACTCCACCCTTCATTACTCTTTTCAATTTGAAAGACGCCCCTCCCAGCAACAGTTAATAGAGGCAAGGAGGGTGGCCTTGGAGCAACTAACCTCTGATCTATCTCTCATTTCCAATTGGGGCAAAGAAAACATGGTCGTTTTCAATGCCTCAAAAACTCAATTCCTCCATCTCTCTACTCGACACAATCTTCCACACAACTACGATATCTTCTTCGAAAACACGCAACTCAAACCTTCATCTCTCCTTAATATTCTCGGTGTTTCTTTTTCTCGTGATCTTTCTTGGAAAGATCACATTACCTCTCTCTTTCTAAACAAGCTTCTAAGAGGTTGGGTGTTCTGAGGCGCCTTCAGTATTTCTTCACACCACCCAGTTGCTTGCTCTGTATAGGGGTGTTGTTCGCCCCTGTATGGAGTATGCGTCACACATCTGGGGTGGTTCCACACACAGCTCTCCTGGAAAAGGTGGAGTCTAGAGCTTTTCGCCTTATCAATTCTCCTGCTCTCACTAATTCTCTCCAATCTCTTTCTGCCCGTCGAAATGTTGCGTCACTCTCTCTCTACTATCGCTATTACAATGGACACTGCTCTTCTGAACTCTCTCGTCGCATACCTCCTCCATTAAGAAGGGCTCGTGCGACTCGTCTTTCTACACAGTCTCATCCTTTCTCTGTCCAACTCTCTGACCCCAGACTTAACCTCTATGCTCAATCTTACATTTACTCTACTGGTAAAGTCTGGAACACACTTCCTTCATCTATTTTCCCAACTACCTATGACTTAAGCACCTTTAAACGCCGTGTATCAGGTCATGTCGGCCTGTAAATTGACCATGTTTCCGACTTTCCTCCCAACTCTGGTGGAACAATGGTAGGCCTCTGGCCTTTGCCCACCAGAGGAGAAATAAAAAAAAAAAAAAAAAAAAATATATATATATATATATATATATATATATATATATATATATATATATATATATATATATATATATATATATATATATATATATATATATATATATATATATATATATATATATATATATATATATATATATATATATATATATAATGACAATATTAACATCCTTGGCCTTCACATAAACAAAAAATGTTTTGGAAACCTCATATCACAATGGTTGCTAGGGCGTCCTCAAAGATGCTGGGAGTTCTGTTTTGACTGCGAGAATTTTTTCCTTCTTCTCAGTTACTCCAATTATACAAGAGCTTCATACGCCCTTGTATGAAGTACTGCTCTCATAGCTAGAATAGTTCAGGTTTCCTGTCTTTTGGATAGGGTTGAGTCAAAGGCTAAAAGACTTATAAATTGTTCCGCTCTTTCTAATTCACTTGACTCTTTATCTTTGTGACATGACGTTGGTGCCTTGTCTCTTTTCTATAGGTAATAAAGTGGCAAATGCTTGAGGTAACTACCCACTCATATACCTCCACCTTTACGGCGTCCTTGTAGCACAAGAGGTGCATTGTCTGCACGTAAGTTTTGTGTAGACATAGGCAACTCTAGGTTGTCCGTTGTGGTGCCTCCTTCTTTCCTGTCACCTCTGTTTCATTAAACTCTCTCCCATCTTGTTTTTCCTACTGAATTTAATCTCAATTTCTTTAAAGCCCACGACTGTGCTCACCTAAGAACTTTGTGTTAGGTGGGATCTGCGGGTTTCTTTATTTTTTTTTAATTCTTCTAACACCCCCTCCTTGAATAGTGCTTTGCCCAAGAGTGATGGTGCTGTGTAAAATAAATAAATAAATAAACAAATAAATAAATAAATAAATAAATAAATATATATATATATATATATATATATATATATATATATATATATATAATATATATATATATATATATATAATATATATATATATATATATATATATATATATATATAAACTTACGTTAAAATAGCAATGGAAATATATAAAAATATTTCAAAATTACAATAAATCGTATTATATTATTTCTATTAGTGCTATATTACATAAGAGGCATCTTTTTATGCTGTAAGTAAACTGATTCAAAATGGCCAATTTAGAAAATTTCTATATATAGTGTTTATGTAACAAGTAATGCAAAAAAATTTTTGGAGTTATAATCAATGAAATATTAACTTTAACAGAACCTAAGTAAACAAACTTGCACAAATTTTCCTTATCAAACTTATTGCCTTCCAGTGTATCAAACAATATGCATTGCCTTTCAGTGTATTAAACAATATGCAAGACAATACAAAAATGTTCAACATGTCTACTTAGGGGCAACAAGGACTTCTATTATCATTAATCATCTCTCTTTAAAGCATTCAACATCTTGCAATATAATCATCTCCTAAATCTCTCTCTCTCTCTCCTGAAAGAAAAAATACATAACATCTACCAATTTTTATGGGCAAATCATCTATGATATCAGACAGAATGAGAAATTAATCTAAGAAATAACACCAATTCAAAAACTAAATTCTAAAAACTTACAAAAGCATGACAAGCAATAAGTTACATCTCTTTTTTATTATATAATAACTTACCTGAAGATACAAAAAGTGAAAGACCAATAAAGTTGAATGCATGCAAAATCAAAAAAATGTATTTACATTCATACTGAACATTCTCTTTAGTAAATATTATCAACATTATAACAAAAATTTCCATTAATAATATTATTAAATTTTATATTTAATAATACTATCAATTTCTGTAAAGAAATTGATTTCAATAATAAATTTCTAACTTAAAATGAATAAAACAATGTAAGCTCATAAGACATAAATGTCACCCCAGAAGTAAATTTCATGAATATATCATAGTAATTTACCAGAAAGAAAATTCAACAAATATTCTTAAAAATCTCAGCTTTATGAGTTTTCAATTTTTAGTCAAATGTTAGCTGATTTCAAAAAGTTGTGACATCAGAAGACTAAGACCTATGAAAATCCAGAATACTTTTGCACATAGTGATTCTAGTTCTTTTGTGTAAAAGAGTAAAATAAGCAGTCATCCTCTTCAAAAGGATAAATAACTACTGTGGAATGATTCACCACATTATTCTTATTTAAGTGTACCAGAAACCCTAAAAAATTAATGACTTTACAAATGGTGGGTAGATTACAAATTAACTAGCTTGAAGAAAGAAAAATCAGCTTTTGGGTTGCCTTCATTGGCTAAAAACACCTCAGTCATCTGCTCTCTTTAGTAATGAGTGAGCTTTTCAGTACAACAGGGAATATATATGAAGCAACCAGAAGCAGATTAAAACCAGAACACAAGGAAGAATTAACATTTGTCAGCTACAACTATGGAATGTATTATTAAAATGCAAAACAATTTTAACAGTCGCAATGATAGTCAATTCTTAACAACTTTTCATATACTTATTAGTTACTACTTTAACTTTTTTTTTTTTTTTTTTAAATTTCAGTCAACACATTTATTATAAAATTCATATTTACATCTTTAAGTGCACAAAATTTGTTCTAATTTCAAAATATAAATTTTAAGAATAAGCACCAGCAATTAGGAAATTTGGTATGCCAGCTAAATAATAAGATTTATCTGAAGCTTCAGCAATTTGCTGAATTAAACGGCATGCAAATGCTGAAGCTTCAGTGCATCCCATGTGTGTGTGTGCGTATATAGTGAATATATTACTGATGGGATGATGAATTGGAATCAGAAATTTCATTGAAATCAGAATCAGCATTGGAATCAGAATTTTTCTTCAACTTTTCCGATTATTTTAAAATTTAAGGCAAATTTTGCACACACACACCAAAAAAAAAAAAAAAAAATATCAATTTTAAAATTTGCTTCTTCCTCTTTCCCCTTCTAGTATCTTATGATGGGTACAACTGCTGTTTTGCCGTCTTCTAAAGCGGAACTCTTTGCTCAAGCTTTTGTCTCTAATTCAATTTTTAATGATTCCAAAACTAATCTTCCTCCTTTAACCCCCTCCAACTCATTTCTTCCCTCTCTGAGCTTCATACTAAGAAGGCATACAGTCCTGATGGTATTCTTCCTGTGGATATCGAAATGTGTGCTTCTGAGCTAGCACCATGCACTGGTAAACTATTTCATCTATCTTTCTATTTATTACAGTCTTCTTGCTGGAAAAGTGTGCTCATTCAACCTGTACCATAGAAGGTGGACCACTCTCAGCCCTCCAACTACCATCCCCATTTCTTTAATTTTCTTTCATTCTAAAGTTTTTAAATCCATAACAGGAAGATTTGGAAATATCTCAATGCTCTACTGGTGATTTTCTTTCCCTTCTCTCTGACATTTGGTCCACCACTCTTTGGCATTTCGGTGAATCTTTTGCTGTAGCACTGGACATATTGAAAGCTTTTGATATAGTCTGACAAAAAGCTTTGATTTCCAAACTTCACTCTTTCGGAATCTATCCTTTCCTCTAATTTCCTTTCCAGTTATTCTATGGCAGCTGTTGAAGATGGCCACCATTCTTCTTTTAAATCTATTAATAGTGGTGTTCCTCAAGGATTTGTCTTATCCCCAACACTTTTCATTAATGACTTTCTCTCTGATACTTCATTTCCAATCCACACCTGTGCTGATGACTTCACCTTTCAGTAGTCCTTTCAATTTCAAAGATCTCCCTCCAAACAGCAGTTAATAGACCCGAGGAGGGTAGCCTTGGAGCAACTGATCTCTAATCTTTCACATATTTCAAATTGGGGCAGAGAAAAAATGATTGTTTTCAATGCCTCAAAAACTCAATTCCCCCATCTCTCTACTTGACACAATCTTCCACACAACTAAGATATCTTCCTCAAAAACACACAACTCAAACCTTCATCTGTTCTTAATATTCTCAGTGCATCTTTTTTTTGTGATCTTTCACTGAAAGATCACATTACTTCTCTTTCTAAACAATCTTCTAAGAGGTTGGGTGTTCTGAGGTGCTTTCAGAATTTCTTCACAAAACCACAGTCGCTTGCTCTCTATATTGGTGTTGTTCACCACTTCCCACATCTGGGGTGGTTCCACTTATACAACTCACTTTAAGAAGGTGCAGTCTATGGCTTTTCATCTCATCAACTCTCCAGCTCTTACTAACTCTCTCCAATCTCTTTCTGCTTGTCGAATTGTTGCATCACTCTCTCTTTAATATTGCTATCACAATGGAATTTTCTATTTTGAACTCTCCCATCGCATACCTCCTCCACTGAAAACTCGAGTGAAAAGAGTTTCTCTGTTCAACTCTCAGACCCCAGACTTAACAGCTATGCTCAATCTTACATATACTCTAGTGGTAAAGTGTGGAAAATAATCTCTTTTTCTTTTCCCAACTTCCTTTGACTTGCACACTTTCAAGCGCCATGTGTTGGACACGTTGTCCTCTAATAACCGGGAAAGGACTTTTCCAACTTCAGTGGAAATTGTTAGGCATCCGCCATTTGCCCACCGGAGGAAATATATATAATAAAATAGGGTTGGAGTGAAGTATCGGTATCGGTATGTATCGGTATATTTTCAGGTATCGGTGAATTTGAAAATCTTAGTATCGGTATCGGTAAAAATTTTGATATGAATGGATAAAGTATCGGTAAGTATCGGTACCTGTAAATTTTTAGGTATCGGTATCGGTAAAAATTTTGGTATCGCTCCATCCCTAATATATATATATATATATATATATATATATATATATATATATATATATATATATATATATATATATATATATATATATATATATATATATATATATAAATATATATAATAATTATATATATATATATATATATATATATATATATATATATATATATATATATATATATATATATATATATATATATATATATATATATATATATATATATATATATATATATATATATATATATCCAACCTTTTTCCCGTCACCAATTGGGACTTGGTGGCTTCCAGTGATGAGGTTAACAGGACTCTGAATCTGGCTTGTTCTGATGCACAGTCTATTATTTCAGCAACATTCGCGGTTTTCAATCCAATTTCCACTTTGTTGAACATCACCTCTCCTTCTATACCTCAAATTTGTTCTTAACTGAAACTCAAGTGCTTGAGCGTTCTAATAGCAAACCCTACTGTTTCCTCATACTATCTCTATCCTCAATGTTCATCCAAAGGCATTTGTTATGCATATGTCTTTGATTTGGTTTCCAAATTTTTCCCCTTGTGGCTTAAGCCCTCTTGCCATTATACAACTAAATTCTTTTTTCTGTTTATTTATACCCTAATTCTACTGACTAACCTAAATTTTTTGACTATCTAAACTGCAAAATAAAACACGTTCTCTCCTTTTTTTCTTCTCTGAAATCATCCTATTTGGTGATTTCAATGTTCACCACCGCCAATGGCTTACTTCTACCTCTTATGATACAGCTAGTGAACGTACCTTTAATTTCGCCATTCAAAACGACCTTGAGAAGTTGGTGAAGCTTATTAATTGTATCCCTGATCATCTTGAAGATGAACCCAATATTCTATACCTTTCTACCATTTCCTTATACTGTCAATCTCTGCCCATCTCTGAGTTCCTCCAATCACCTTATCTCTGCAGGGCTGGACATTGAATCCCGCGAACTACACGGCCGTAGAAGGCTGCAACTGAATTGGGGCGCCATGGCGCCAGACCGGGAAAGAGAATTTTTTTATTTTTAAAAGTGAATATTTATTAGAGAAAATAGAACACTGAACAAACACCCCTTCCCACTAAAATGGACTTATCCATGAAGTGGACTTTTTGTAAAATAGTGATTTTCATATAATAATAATGTAATCGTAACCACGGTGTTTAAACTACCATGATGTTTAGGACTAGCGTCATGTTCATTTAATGAATATTGATAAGTTGATTCTTTATTACTATTAGGCTACTTTGGTTTTTGTGTAATCTTTGAATTTTAACTTCCATGAAATTTAACTTCCATGTCTTTTATTTGCATTATTAATAGTTTAAGACTGTGTTTAAGTGTTTGCTTACTACAAGTTACCTTAAAGGTTAGGTATGATTGTATCTTTCAATTATTGATTATTGTATTTTCGATCATAACTTCACTCTTAGGGTTAGCGGAATAGCGTCTCTACTATAACTACAATAATGCCCAATGGAAAAAAAACCATCTGGAGCATTTTATCGAAAATAAAGCTGCAAAAAAAAAAAAAAAAAAAAAAAAAAAAAAAAAAAAAAAAAAAGATGAAACAAGCAAAGTTACAAAACAGAACAGTTGCCACTTTCTGAATTAATGGGAGAAACAGATGTTTTGAATGATGATGGGGCAATGTCTAACTGCTGATGAGGTATATATATATATATATATATATATATATATATATATATATATATATATATATATATATATATATATATATATATATATATATATATATATATATATATATATATATATATATATATATATAGAGAATACCATGACAATAAGGCCTAGTTTTTTTTTTTTTCAGGAATTGCTCAAAAACAAGCTACTGACACTACCAACAAACTGCGAAGAGTGGACATCTACAAACACTGCCGATGTCCGAATATTGATAGTTCAGCGAGGTCCTGTACAAGTAACTGACAGACTTTCGTGTTGACTCTAAAGGTAAGAAGTTTTCTCTGAGTTAGTATGTAAGACGACTGTGTAATGGGGAACAAGTTTGATGGATTTGGTTGACATACACTGTAAAGAAAAATTCTGTTTTTGTTTTGCTTGTAAACTCTTTAGAAATTTACATTCATCTCTAGCTGGAGACCAGGGATATTCCAATTGGCAAAACATGACCAAAGTATTGACTAGTCATGAGAAATCTCCAACCCATGTAAAAAATTGCAAATTATGGCGTGAGTTGAGCATAATTTTAGGTTTGGAAAAAATAATTGATAAAGAAAATGAACGCCTCCTTCAAGCTGAAACAAAACACTGGAATCAAGTTCTGAAATGATTCCTTTACAATGTTCAATTTCTTGGTATTCAAGGCTTAGCGTTTAGAGGTACCGATGAAACTCTTTACAAAAGTAACAATGGAAATTGTTTGACATTGGTAGAGCATACTGCAAAAATTTGACTGCTATAGCTGAACATGTGAGTAGGGTCACTATTGACAAAGAAAGGTGCACGTTATTTAAGTAAAAAGATGCAAAATGAATTCATCGGCCTTCTGTCTATCAAGATTCAAGACAATTTTAAATGATTTCAAAAATGTAAAGTATTATTCAATCATGCTTGATGGTACAGCAGATTTAAGCCATACCGAACAAATGACGTTGGTGGTAAGGTTTGTTAAAATTAATAAGAATGAGTAAGTAAGTGTAAAGTAACACATTTTAGGTTTTGTACCTATCACAAGTACTATCAAAAGCATTTTTTAATGAGTTATGTAAACAGAATATCACTATTAAAAAACATGAGAGGTCAGTGGTATGACAATGGCTCTAACATGAAGGAAAACATGTTGGAGTTCAAAAGAGAATACTAGATCTTAACTCTCAGGGCTTTTTGTACAATGTGGGAGTCATTCCCTAAATCTTGTAAGCGATGCTGCCCTGCCTAGCACCCTTGCAGTAGACTTTTTAAGGACATCCAAGAAGTGAAAAAACTTCTTTTTCAACACTCAATAACACTGCAATAAAACCTCAAGGTACTATCTTGATTAAATTTATGATGCTGTGTATGAAGCCTTCCAAGTTGAAAAAATTGACACTTTTGGCAGAAATACTGCTTTGGGAATTGCTTGAAAAGTGCAGAGTTTCAAGTTTCTTAGATGTGTAGTCACCTGGCATGAGATACTGTTTAAAATAAACATGATTAGTAAAATGTTACAAAAAGTTACCTCTGATCTACAAAGTTCAATGAATATCATCAAAAGTTTCCAAGGGTTTCTTGAAAAAATGATAAATGATGATGGAGTCAAAGGTGTCATTACAGATAAAATCAGAGTCAGTGCTGAGTTTGAAAAGGAAATTCAAGTCCACCCAAGGAAAATCAAAATTATTATTATGAAAGATTATTATGAAAGTGAGGATGAACCTATTTGTTTTTCCCAACTTCCTTTGACTAGCACACTTTCAATGCCATGTATCAAGAAATGTCAGCGAATAACAATAGGGTTCCAGTATTGCCTCAGCTCTGGTGGAAATTAGAAGGCCTCTGGCCTTTACCCACCTGAAGATATATATATATATATATATATATATATATATATATATATATATATATATATATATATATATATATATATATATATATATATATATATATATATATATATATATATATATATTATATATTAATTTGAGGGTATTTAATTTTCATTATGAATATATGAAGAATATTTAAGATTTTCAAAATTTAGATTTCAGTTATAAGATGTATTGTGGTTAATGACTATTCATAAATATTAAATTTTCAGTTTTCTAAAAAAGGAAGTTACTCTTTTACATTCTTTAAATAAAATAAAGTTTTAGTCTTTACTATTTTATTTCTCTTTTTCGTAATTCATTTGCAATAGTACTAATATTGAAATAAAATAATTATAGTTTTATAAAATGTGACTAAAAAGAAAGGAAGTGTTTGAACTAAGGTATGTACTGTATTTCAGTAAATTTCATTTTATGGAATTGTCTAATATAAAAACTGAATTATATAAAGTTTTTTAAAAAGTATATTATTATTCTTTCACATTAGAGAATCAGCATTGACATCTGAATCGGAAATTTTGCTGGAATCGGCATCTGCATCATCTCATCACTAATATATATATATATATATATATATATATATATATATATATATATATATATATATATATATATATATATATATATATATATATATATATATATATATATATATATATATATATATATATATATATATATATATATGGATCATTTGGAGTCTCATTCTATTCTCTCAGATCACCAGTATGGCTTTCGATGATCTAGGTCAACTGGTGACATACTTTCCTATCTTACTGATTTATGGTCTTCAACCTTTAGGGACTTCAGTGAGTCCTGTGTGGTGGTGCTTGACATATCCAAGGCTTTTGACCGGGTATGGCGTGTGTCACTGCTCTCTAAGTTCCCTTCCTTTGGGTTTCCTCCTTCCCTTTACTTACTAGTGTCTAGTTTTCTCTCAGATTGTTCTATTCCGGCACTTGTAGATGGAGCGACCTCTTCCTCTTTTTTTTGTTAACTGTGGTATTCCTCAGGGTTCTATTGTATCTCCAACTTTATTCTTACTTTTCATTAACGATCTTCTCAACTGCACTTCTACCTCTGTTCACACTTGTGCAGATGACTCAACTATATATATTCTTCAACTCATTTCAAATCTGCTTTCTCCTTTGTTTCTAGAGTTGCTTCTCGTCTTCAAGTTTCCGATCCTATTCTTGCCGATCTGGATGGGATTTTCCGGTGGGGTCATAGCAACCTTATGAAATTCAACTCTTTAAAAACTCTACTTCTTCACGTCTCCCACTCCAAGACACCTCCCAACTTTCCTATTTTCTTTAGATGACTCTCCCGTCTTACCTGTAAACAACAATAACATTCTTGGGCTAAACATAAACAATAAATTGTCTTGGAAACCACATATCACAATGGTTGCTAAAACGGCCTCTAAGAGGCTGTGAATACTCTTCAGGTTGTAAGAATTTTTTTTAGAGCAGTTACTCCAATTATATAAGGGTCTTATTTGACCTTGTATGGAGTATCATTCTCACATTTGGGGGGGAGGGGGCTCCAGCTCCTCCACTCTTCTGGATAGGGTCGAGTCTAAAGCTAAAAGATTAATAAACTGTCTCCTACTTTCAACCTCTCTTGAACTAGTCTTAATAATTGCCTTATTGAAGGTTCCAATTTGGTAAATGATTTTGTAAATGTTCTTTTAAGATTTACATTAGATAAGTATGCAATAATTAGTGATATTTCTAAAGCATTTTTGCATATGAATTCATAGATTTTTATGGTTTAAAGATACTTTTAATACTAGTAAAGGGTTGTAACCTATATATTTAATTTATTTAATTTATTTAATTTAATTTTTATTTAATTTATTTGGTGCAAATTGTTCACCTAGTATTCTACCTGTAAGTATTAAAAATCATCTAAGTAGGTTTCCTGACTCTGTTGCACTAAATTTACTTGATTCTTTTTATGTTGATAATGTTCTGGGATCAGTCTCCTCTGAAGAGGAATTGTTTACTTTTTATGAACAATGTAAAGCTATTATATGAAGAAGGGTAATTTTAAGTTAACTGAGTAGATATCAAATTTTATTTATTAAACTCACTCATTAATAAAGAAAACCTTGATTATAGTGGCAATATTGACAAAACCAAAGCTCTTGGATTTTAGATGAAGAATCAGACTATTATGGTTTTATTTATTCTAAACCATACAATATTAAAGAGAATGCTATGACCCTCTAGGTTTGTTTCTTCATGTTACTTTAAGATCTTATGTTTTTACAAGGCTTGTGGAAGAAGTCAGTACAGTGGGATTGTGGTGTTTAGGGATTTTTATTATGTAAGTATGTCTGTCAGTCTTAGAACAATTTTTTAGGAAGGCAGGCAGACTTGAGGGTACGGTAGGTGAAGAGGGTCTTTTTTTTCATGTTTGTATCATATTTCTTATTATTATTATAATATTTACATATATTTATATTATTAAAATTTATCATTATATATATATATTTTTTTATATGATTGTTGAATGAAAGGTATAAGTGGTGAGTGTCCAGGCGGTTTCAGTGAATCTATCTTTTCACCTCCTGTTTCTCTAGTTTTAATTACCTTCTATTCTGTCTTTTTTTTTTGTTTTAGTCGTCTGGCATTCCCCACTCTGTGTGAGAGGGAGTGATTGTAGTTTTGTTATTGTAAATGGTGTAGTATGATTTTTTTTTCTTTTTAGGATTATAATTGAATTCTTTTGTTCTGGTAGATTGAGGGAGTGTTGAGTGAGACAGTATTTGCTGTTTTACAGGTACTAATTTTTATTTCTTTATTATTGTCCTTATTTTATTATTTTTTAATATGATTATGATTATTGTTAATATTAATTATTATTATTATTATTATTATTATTGAAATATTGAAATTATTCAAATAAAAAAGGGCATTATTATAATTATTTTTGTAATTATTATTATTATTATTATTATTATTAGTTGTTGTGTTAAGAAGAGGGTTTTTCTTTCCAGCTGGACTGTGTGTTGGAAAGAAAAACTCGACGGAACTCCGTTCAGTGTTTTTTTTTTGGTGACTGGATTTAAGTTTTTGCTCTTGCTTTTTGCTCCAGTTTTTTTTGCTTGCCATTTTTTTTTCTTGAAGCAGTGCCTTTTTTGTGTGGCTTGAGCTACGTTTTGCTATAAGCAGTGTCCAGTTTTTTGGTGTGGATTTTGCTTGCCACCCTAACAGAAAAATCGAAGGGATTGAGCCACAATTGTGTTTTTTTTTTGTGGTCCAGCAGAAGATTTTTTTTTTTACGTGTAATTGAAAAGAGGACTCTTTTGTAAAAGGGTTAAAAATAAATTGAGATTTTGGGAGGGTAAAATTACAATAAGGTAATTGTAAAATAAAACGTTGTTTTTTTTGTTTATTATTATTTTCATTGTTATTATCTTTTATATTATTATTATTTTTTATATTGGGTATCATTATCATTAGTATTATTTTATATATTCCTGTATTAATATTATTTTTATGTTGTTATTCTATATTGCATCTGTTATATCTATGAGATACATTTATTATTAAGATATATTCCAAAATTTTTTATTTTTTATAAAATAAATTATTGTGTTTTGTTTCTTTATTTCCATCACTGTCCTTGTTAGAGAGCCTTAATTAGTTTTTTTTTTTTTTGTAACTGCCACAGGATAAAATGTTAGAATCTGTTGATCTAAAGGTTTGTCAAAAATTGACTATTAAAGTAAATAGGTGCACTGGGGAGAGGTCCAAAATTAATACTTTGCATATTTTTACAGATGCAAGTTCACAAGCTTATGGTTGTTGTGCTTATCTTGTCAATGACACAAGTAATTTAGTTTATTCTAAGGGTAAAGTTACTCCTATAAAAAATAAACGTTCAATTCCTCAGTTAGAATTACTTGCAGTAACTTTGGGAGTAAAAATTTCTAAGTTTCTTTTAGAAACCTTTAAAGATGTTAATATTAAAGATGTATATCTATGGTCTGATAGCCAAGTATGTTTAAACTGGTTACAACAATGGTAAAAATTCTAATAACAAAAATGTATTTGTTAAAAATCACCTTCATGAAATAGAAAAGTGTGATGTATCCATTAATTATAGGTTTGTCTCAACCCATCAAAATCCTTCAGACTTTTTGTCCAGGGGTCTGAGTTTTAAATTAATTAAATCTAACAAATCATGGTTTCATGGTCCAAAATTTTTATTGGATAAAAATCAGTGGGAAGAAACTCCTATTTTATGTAAAATCAATAAGACTGTAATAAATTCTTCAGTGGTAAGTGATCCTCTTTTTGATATAAATAAATTCTCTAATTTTAATAAAATTATTAGAATAACGAACTATTGTTTAAAATTCATAAATAAATGTAGTAAAGGAAAATTAATTAAATTTGATGCCCATCATTATTGGTTATCATATATTCAGAAAAAGAAATTTTCTCAAGAATACTCATTTATTCATTCTAATTCTAAGTATAAACCTAAGTCTGGTCTTTCTTTAATATCAGATTTGAATTTATTCCTAGATTCTGAAGAGCTTGTTAAGATGTAAAGGTAGAGTAAATAAATCTAAATTAACATACAAAGCTAAACATCCGATCCTTCTTCCTAGAAATAATCACCTAACAGATCTCATCATTAGGGATACACAAACTAGAATACAACACATATGCGTTTCACAGACACTCACAGAACTCAGGAAAACTTTCTGGATCGCTAAAGGACGGGTAACTGAAGTCTGTTCTTAATGCAAGC
The DNA here is from genome assembly GCA_009176605.1 of Armadillidium nasatum. Classification (NCBI taxonomy): domain Eukaryota; kingdom Metazoa; phylum Arthropoda; class Malacostraca; order Isopoda; family Armadillidiidae; genus Armadillidium; species Armadillidium nasatum. The sequence goes on along the minus strand of SEYY01001100.1, from coordinate 362,775 downwards.
ACAACATGTAAAAGAATTCATTTACTCTCTTACAAAACACCTAGCCCTCCTCAACTTCCTACTGAAAGAGTTAATTTCTCCTATCCTTTTAAATCCACAGGTACAGATTAAACAGGGGCAATTACTGTTCTCCTTATTTGAATTATTAACATTGATAACAGAAATTGAAAATGTTGTCAATAACCGACCATTGACATATGTTGACAATGACATTGATGACTTCGAACCTTTAACACCTAATCATCTGTTGAAGGGTTATTCAACTAATTTATTATCTGAAAATTCTAATTATGGTGATGTAGATTATTTGGACCACATGGGCTTAAACAATGAATTAAATCAAAGATTAAAAATTAAAAAACAATGTCTCTAGGTGGGAAACTGAGTACTTAGCTTCTCTGGGAGGATAACATTAGAGTTGGCGATATTGTATTTATTCATTATACAACTCCCAGACTTACATGGTTATTTTTCAGAGTAACTGAATTACTAACTTGAGAAGATGGAGTCACCACAGTTGCTTGACTGAAAACTTCCTCAGGTGAAACAACAAAGACATAACTCTACTATATCCACTGGAAACTAATTACAATAATTCAGACAATTCTAATAAAGAAGAGTATAATGTAAACCCTCTTGAATCTCTAGTTCTTAGAACTATAGAAAGACCAAAAAGAAAAGCACCAACCAAAGCTGACCTATTTCTTAGAGGTATAATCAAGAAAGGTGAAATCTAACTATATGTACTATACAACTTTCAGGTGAAAGATTTATCAAAATTATTTTTATTTTAAGGATTTGAATATTTGGTATATATGGGTATTTGAAAATTAAAATATAACACTTTTATATTTGAGAGTGAAGATATTTTAGGCTTAGTTTAGTATTAAGAAATAAATGCTATATTTTTCAATGAAAAATGAGGATGGTAATTAAGGTTGCTCTTTTGTTGGAGATCTTAATAAAATAAATGTTTCATTTTTTGACATTTCAGAAAATGAGGATAGTCTAAAAGGGTAACCTTTAAGAATAAACAATAAAAATATCATTCAATTTTTTGATTTCATTGACATATTTTATATTGATTATTAAATCTAAAATTCCTCTTTTTCGTTTAATGTTACCAAGTTACCTCACTATCCAAACTTTGGAAGAACAACAGTTTAGAAAAGAAAAACTAATGTTAAATACATTACTTTTCCTTTCTTCGTCCCTCCAGACTTTGAGAAAAAAAAAAAAAAAAAACATGCACGCACGTACGCACGCGCACACACACAATTAATATATTAAGGATTGAAAAAATATTATAATAATTTTAATAAATACCTAACAACCACCAGTGTTTTATTTAATAGATAATAGTAGAAAGTATTTAAAAAAAAAAAAAACTTGCGTGTGTGTGTGTGTGCGTGGGTATGTGGGAATCTGGGGAAAAAATGTGTAATGTACAATACTGTAATAATAATAATAATAATAATAAAGCAATTAGTACATAAACACACATGCACATTAGTAGATTTATTTACTCTTTGATTCTAGATATACAAGATGTTACCCAAATATCTTAGAGCTTAACTTTAGAATGAGAAAACGTATTTTACATCCTAAATTCCACCATCACCTCCAAAGTAGTCTCCTTGGGCTCGTATACAGTGATTCCAGCGATATTTCCATTTTTGGAGGTACTCTTGGAATTCTACTTGTTGTAGCATTTTCAACACCTGCTGTAATTCCATTTGGATTTCTTTGATTCTGTTAAAACAGCTAGCTCCCTTTTAACCAGAGATTCATTTTAGGGAAGAAGTAGAAGTTGGGTGGGTGGGGGACAGCAGTAATCATGTTTTCATTGTCATGAAGTTCCTCACAATGAAAGAGGTGTGTGAAGGTGTGTTACTGGAAAGAAGCAACCAATTTTTTTCCCTTCACACCTCAGGCCATTTGTATGTAACATTTTTTCCTCAAGATATTTCAAAATGCTGCAATAAAACATCCAATTGACAGCCTTACCAGGCACAATTACTAAAATTAAAAAAAAAAAAAAATTATCCACGCTCACTTGCACCTATCACGATAACCAGTTGGCAGACTAAAAGCTCAAAGACACATCAAATTAAACATAGTGGCAGAAGATCAAACTCATATTAGTTTGGGTGGCATATTCAGTTTCTCAGGTATTTTGTGTTGCACCTCGTACATATGTTGGGTTTATTTCAAAAATTAAGAAAAATATAACCCCATGAAGTTTAGGAGTTGTGACACCTCAAAAACTTCAATCACTGTGCCTCAAATCTATTTTCCTCACAATGAAAGAGGAGTGTGAAGTTGAGTTGTCATGAAGAAGCAATCAGTTTTTTCCTTCCACATTTCAGAAAATTTGCGCCTAATATTTTCCCTCAGACGTCTTAAAACATCCCATTGACAGCCTTACCATGTGGAACTCCTTTTGAACAATTTCCTGAATATCAAAAAAAAAAAAAAAAAAAAAAAAAAAAAAAAAAAAAAAAAAAAATCACTGATTTGCACCTATAACGACACCAGTTAGCAGTTTGAAAACTCAAAGACACACCAAAAGACATAACGTCGGAAGATCAAACTCCTATTACTTTGGGTGGTATATTCAAATTCTCAGATATTTTGGGTAGCACCTCGTATAAATGTGTAGATTTATTTTGAAAATTAAGATAAATACAACCCCATCAAGTTTAAGTGTTGTGATACCCCAAAAACTTCAATCACTATGCCTCAAACATATTTTCTTCAAAATGGAAGATTTGTGTGAAGGTGAGTTGACATAATGAAGCATCCAGTTTTTTTTCCCCCCAAATTTCAGGCCATTTGCGTGTAACATTTTCCATCAACCATCTCAAAAGATCGCAATAAAACTTTCCTTTGACAGCCTTACCATGTGGAACCAACTCCTTATACGCAATTCTCTGAATATCAAAAACATCACAAGCATTGATTTGCACCTTTAACGACACCAGTGGCAGATTAAAAGCTCAAAGATACACCAAGAGTTACATAGTGGCAGAAAATCAAACTGCTATTGAGTTGGGTGGTGGATTATGATTCTCAGGTATTTTAGGGTAACACGTTGAATATATGTTGGGCTTATTTTCAAAATTAAGATTATTAAAGCCACATAAAGTTTGGGGATTGTGACTCTCGAAAAAATTAAATCCATATACCACAAACTATTTCTCAGAAATTATTTTTTATTTAAACCAGTATATTTTCTAGATTATGACACTATACCCCAAATGCCCTCAAAATTCAGTATATAATGGTATTTGGCTTTGGTTGATATGTTATAGAATAACTATTTTCCAGTAGAAAATCTCAAACATCTTTAATATATATATATATATATATATATATATATATATATATATATATATATATATATATATATATATATATATATATATATATATATTATATATATATATATATATATATATATATATATTACTTGTCTAATAATGCACTTGACATTGGGGACTGGGATTCCTTGGTAATTCGAACGAATGATAAACTTGAGCAGATTGTGTCCTAATACCTCAAATACCATACACACATGAGTACCATTAATTCCTGTGATTTTGAAGTCGTCAAGAAGCTGAACAGTTTTATCTCTTTTGGTATCATTAGAGTCTGCCTCGCGTACCTATAAAACAATTTTAAAAGGTTTTAAAATTTAAAAAAATAAATAAATAAAAAAAAAAATAATAAAAAGGTCAGTTCATAAATTCTAAATTAACTTACACACTTAAGTAATTTAATTTCATCCAAGGCTGTATCTGTATAATGGGAGGCACTTTTCACTACTTTTAAGGCTACAAATCGTTTGGCTCTAAAATCAAATATATATATATATATATATATATATATATATATATATATATATATATATATATATATATATATATATATATATATATATATATATATATATTATTACGATTCTCACAAAATAAAAAATGTAATGAATTTTAAAGATCTATGAAAATGAAAAAGAAGTGGGTTTTCTCAAGGGTTCAAACTGGAGTCCATTCACAATAAGAAATAATTCATCATCTTGGTTATATTACAGAGGAGAATCTTTACATTATTTGTATTACGGAAGCATGGGTTAATGAGGCCTTTTACGGAGACCCCATACAGGAATATGAAATAGACGGATGCTCATTTTATCTATACCAACGTAGAGGAAGGAGTGTTAAAAGCAATTGACATTAAAACGAATCAGGTTGTGGAATCTCTGTGGGTTGATATTCTTATGTATAATAAACAGAGGTGGGCATAAGCGCAAATGAGAACGCAATGCACAAAAGCGCAATTTGCGCTTTTGCGTTTGCGCGTAACAACTTTTTTAGGAGTGCAAAAGTGCAAATTTGCGCAAATTTTTTTTTTAAAAATGGCGCTTACCAATTTGTGTTTCGTCATTTTTCTTAAAAAACAATTTTGGGCTTATATTTCAGCTTCATATTTAATCAGGCAAATTTAATTACTTTTACAGGTAATTAAAAGTTAAAACTTAAACTAGGGATGCCGATATATAAAAAAATATCGATATATCAATAATCAATATTTTTAAACATTTCAAATTGCCCTTGATACTATCGGATTAAAAAATATTGTATATATATATATATATATATATATATATATATATATATATATATATATATATATATATATATATATATATATATATATATATATATATATATATATATTACTTTTTTTAAAGTAAACACTAATCATGGCCTGAATTAGCAGTGGAGGTGATTTTACAGATGAAATTAAAACTTTGAATAAAGTTGAAAATCTTCATATATAAACTAAACATTTCTAATTTCAGATTAAATTAAAATTTAATTAAAGATTTAACCTTAGCATCAAAACTAGTATTGTTCTGTAATACATAGGATACTTTCATTACTTTTTAAATATCTAATTTGAAAAGTAAAATATGCAAAGGTATATTTTATGAAAATTGTATTTCCCCTATAATATGCCTAAAGACCTTCTCTTCTTCTCTTGTATGATCTGACCTCCTTCCATCCTCCTCCTGAGTCAGACAAAATGTTCCCATCATGCAATTTGAAAGCGCCTGAAAAATACACATTTTGCTTAAATGTTATTTAATAAATAATAATAAAAAAAAAAAAAAAAACTGCTCCAAATATTTAGAATTAAAAAAAAAAAAAAAAAATCATTGATTCGATACTATGGATAAAATATCATTATATCAGCAGAAAAATATCATCAATATGTTTTTGATACTATTGAAAAAAATATCAATATCGATATATATCCATCAACAATTTGGCACTGAGCAGTAAGTAAAAATCAATATGAAATAATAACATAATACTGAAAAAATGTATAACTCCAAATTAATAAAGAAACTACTAAATTAAAATTTTTATCTTCAGGTTGTCTGCATTACAACAGATAACGGTGCAAAATGGATGCTCATGCAGAAACGGGTGACGAAGAGGAAGAAGAGCAGGTACCGATTCCAGAGATAGTGGTTACGCCTGAAGAGATGGAGCAAATTAGTGACCAAAAGGTTCTGTTAAAAAAAATTTTCCAGCTAGAAAATCTGTTTGAAGAACATGATGCCCTTAGCCTACTTAAACATCGCCATTGCATTTCCCACACATTAAACACCTTGGCTACTAGGGAGGTTTCGAAAATTCCTCGCTGGTCTCTGATGCCAAGGATCAATTTAATAAGACACTCGCCAAAGCACAGACATTGTGGAATGCCCAAATTAGGAAAACTACAACTGCTGCGAGAATCAAGGAGTTGGGAACAAAGCTTAAAACAGCAAGTATTACTCGATGGATCTCCCTATACGATTCTATGAAAGACCTGCTTAAGAACCTTGATGGTAGCATGACACAAATCAACAACATTTGCATGGAACAAAAGATTTGTCTTCCAGTATTTAATAAAACTGATAAAGATGTAATAGCTGAATACATCGAAATAATGACGCCTATTGCTGTTAGGCGGGATATGTTGCAGGATGAGAAGGATGAGTATGTGAGAGTTCTATTGCCTAGCCTCTTCCTCCTCAAGGAAAATCTCGTGGAATGCAATGAGAGGTGCAAAAATTTAACTATGCCAAAAACTTGGTCAACTACTTTCTAAAGCAACCAAAGCCATACAATGGGAAAGAAAAAGGCTTTGAAATTGAGGTTCAGCAATATCTTTGATAATTTTGATTTGCTCATGGCAACAGCCCAGCACCTTCACTGCAAACTTGGAGTGGTATGTAGGTTAAATGAGGGGAAGTACCCAGCTGTCATGATGAGGATATTGGAGGAAATAAAGTGTAATATTGCATCGAATTTTACTCTTCCACATCAAGGCACTGAAGGTGATGGGACTGAGTCTGAAATGGACCCATTTAAGGTGAGTTATTTTTATAATTTGGAACAAACTTTAAGCATCTCTTGTATATATGTATATATATATATATATATATATATATATATATATATATATAATATATATATAATATATAATATATATATATATATATATATATGTTGAGAATGTGCCATTCTAACGTTCTTATTCTTTTCTTCCCAATAGTTATTGGTGAAGAAAGAAACTGATGATCGACCACGAAAATAAGAAGAGGGATTATTATTGACAGATAATTATTTTGCATTTTTGTAGCTTGTTTTTCTAATTTTTATTTTCTTCACTAGGTAACTATCTTTATAACTTAATTAAAATTTAACATAAAATTAACTCTACTCTGAATATAAAAATAACTATCACAAATTAAGTTGTAAATAAAACTACAAGAATTAATACCTTTACGAACTCTCAACTATAAAGATTTAATTCAAGTATTGGAGCCAACCACTCTGGCCAATACGTGAGTTAATGCAATTATTTGTCTTAAAAGTTTTAATTGATAAATTTATCAAAATATCTTATAAATTTTTCTGATTTTTAGTTTCAACTTTGGAGTTTATTTTCAACTCTGGACTACAAAAATCATCAGTCAACTTCCTAGTTCTCCTTTTATTGAATTGACGACGGTTGTCTTCTTAATTGACAGTCATTAAGAAACCGATATACCCGTCAGTTCTCTACAACCTAACACCCTTTTTCTGCATTGCTTTTCGTCAACAGACCTTTCTTTATTGTTCTGCTCGAACTCTGATAACAGCGTTGTTTCTTGTTCATATTCCTTAGCCATCTTTCAACAATTAAACGATTTTGTTTTTCTTGTTTTTCAATGACCTGTCTTTGAATTTTTATTAAATCTGCCAAAGCTGTTCCTTTTATTGATCCACACTGCCCTAGCAGAGGTCCTGAGGACTTCCGTTCGAGAAAAATATCAGATCACAATAGAAATTCAACTTCCCAATATCGTCCAGCTGAAGAGGACGACACCACGTATAACAACGATCATCGCTGAAGAAGATAATCAACACACCAGTGGACTCAACATCAACAGTGAGTTTTACTACAACTATTAAATTTTGTTTTCTTCTGTTGGTAGTATAAAGTTGCGCGATATTGCTAACAGAGAAACTTTTGGCGACCTTGCCAGGATCACAAAAGAGAGATAATTAATAACATCAACAACAATGGCAGAAGGAAATGTAAGCAATTGCGATGATGGCCCAACTATTAAATAAGCCTAAATCTAACAAGGCTGTGCCACCCGAAAATTCAATCTTGATACGGACCAAGACTTAAAGGTATTCTTCAGAGAATTTGAAGAATATTGCTCGATCCTGTACCCAACCCAAAAACAGGACTGGTTAAGGCTCTTGGGATCATATTTGCAGTCGTCTTATTTGGCCCTATACCATCAACTCCATAAGGCAGATAAGTCTTATGAAGACATTAAACAGAGTCTACTAGAATTGTTTACCAACGAGGACACCGTCAGACAAGAGCGGGCCGTTCAAAACTTTATGACTGCCAAAATGCACAAAAATGAAACAGTCAGGATTTTTGCTATCCGTTTACTGGATCTCGCGAAGAAAGCCTACCCCACAACTTCAACAGAAGCCTGTAAAGAGCATGAGACACTACGTCAAGTGTTTCTTGCAGCCTTACCACCTGCAATTAACAAGGAGATCTCCAGTTATCTCCGAAATCACGAGTGGTGTTCGGGAACCAAAGTTTCCTTTGATCAGCTGGTGAACCTAGCTGATAGACACCTTCAGGACTTAAAAGGGCATGAACAAGCACCCGTTCCTGAAGTAATAGAAATCTCTAGGGTTGTGGCTGAGTCGAGACCCCAGCAGAAATCATGGGTGGATGTGGTAAAGCGTAGGAAGAATAGTTCTTCCAATGCCAAACCGCCTCCACAAAAACCAGTCGAGAAACGGTCATCAGGAAAAGAAAGACGTCAAAAGAAGACTACTGGAAACCGCAGTTCCAAGTTCGTTCGGGACAACAAGCAACGTAAATGTAGCGAAAGTTCCAGTTCTTCGGGACGGTCGGATGACCGTAGACAGGATAATCGACGGCGACAAACTTCGCAAGGTCAAACCAACCAGTGGTGTAGTTTTTGCGATAAAAAACGCATTCTAAAGGACACTTGTTATATACTCAACAACAAGTGTTCCATCTGTAAAAAGAGTGGGCACTTGTCCTACAGGTGTTCACAAAATCCTAGACAACAACAGAATCAACCACAACAAAAACAACAACGACGGTATCCGGAGGAATTGTCCCGTATGTAACCAATACGGTCATGTGGGTAAACATTGTCCGGAATGGAGAAACCGAAGACCCAGACAACAAAGTAATTCTCCACCAAATCAAGGAGGGAACAGAACCAATTCGCACTCTTCAAGACGATCAACGGCGGAGAATGAAAATGCCACTGGAGGTTTGCCTGTGCGAAATCAAGAGCAATCCTTTAAACTAATTGACCCCGTGACTGAGGGGCCAGTCACGGTTGAAGGGTTAACTACTCCCATTAGGAGTCCCCAATTTCCAACTGAGTCAACTTCCACAAATTGTTTAAGGGAGCATTCATCAGTATCCGATCGTTCACAACTCCGAAAATGGGTTGATGTTCCTCGCTGTCTCTTACGAAATCCTTATTTCCGCCGACATCAACAGAATCAACACAACGAAGATTATCAACAGAATCATGCGGAAATCAACGAAGAACAGGGGGAGATATCTGGGGAAGAGTCATTGCCGGACACGGAGCTGAATCCAACGGTTTTACCGAAGGACGACAGCGATGAGGACGACGATGATTTTTCCTATCAATTAGCCGAAGAGGATCATCACCTGTCGGAGGAGTTGAGGAGACGGCAGATGAAAGCTCAGGAAGAGATTTTTAAATTGATCAACGCCGATTATTCGACTTTCTTGTCTGACTCATATAAAGTTTTACAAGAATCATTTGACTTAACGGTGGAAATAAATGCAGATTATCGGGTAAACTCCGGATCAGACAGATCAGCCGAAATATCTAACGTAAACGACATTAATATCTCAAGATTTTCACAAACGGACCTAACGATACCTCCAAAAGAAGAGGAGGAAGAAGAGGATCTGTTCAACATAACAATTAACGAATCATTTGAAGGATTTTGTCCGTTAGATTATTCGGTAGAACAGGATTCATTCGAAGGATTTGTTCCTAAGGCTCTTTCCACCATAATGGAAGAACCTGACAATTATTATCAACTGGATTTCAGCGATGAGTTCGGTGGTAATTTGGCTGAATCGTTTGAAGGATTTGATCCGGAGGGGTTTTTCATTGAAAAGGAAGATTATATGGAAATACAAATACCTGTGGAATCATCGTCAAGGGATGAAGAGCAACAGATGAACATCACCGGTTTAACGAGGATGGATTCGCCTGAAGAAGAGCCTTCTCCACGACGATTACGATCTCAAGGAGACGCCCCACAACATAGTCACATCATGGATCACCCATTGGAATATCGTCAACGCAAAGAAAAAGATAAGTGCGAAGTGAATGATAAATTAAAAGTGGTGATAAAAATAAAAGTGATGTGAAATAATAAAAATTATAATAGTGAATTAAAAATAAATTGTGATAAGAGGGAAAATAAAAAGAAATATATTAAAAAAAAAAATGATAAAGTAGTGTATTTCTAGTTAATAAAATAATAATAGATTTATACTCACTTAATACCTAAAATTACTACTGTAATTGTTTAAATTAATAAACTTTATATATTTTAGTTTGTTAAATATAATATTAGGTATATACTACCCTTAATTATACTAAAACACTACTATAGATGTTATTTAGATTAAAAAATTTTCTACCTTTTTTCTAAGTAATATAATATTAATAGTAGTAAAAATAATAACTAATAGAAAAATATTAATTAACTAAAAACAAAACTAATAAATGAAATATTATGCATATAATGAAATACTGCTTATATTATTGTAAAATTTTTATATGTTCTATAAGAATATAATGTTTTTCAGTTTGAGAGTAGACAAGATGCAAGGACTGTTGTTCTTAGGCACCTCAGAGGTAGGGGTGTTGGAAAGAATAAAGGAACAGCTAAAGCAGATAAATGAGACCAACATTTTTGTTTCGTGCAACTCAGGCGCGAACTTGTTACTCTTAGGGCAGCATCTCACCCATTTTCTTACATCCAATGTCATCACATGGAATTTGTAATTCGGAGACAAGGGTATAAATCTCTTAAGCGTTCGTAGATTCCATGGCCATGGACGAACAACCTTTAACTTCCTCCGAATCATCATAATCACATGACGGAGTGAAAAATGATAATAACGGTTCGTCTCTGGATTGTTCTTTACTAGGTTTAGAGGGGTGAGATGTATTTTGGTTGTTAGGGAACTTTCAGTCATTCTTCAATAAAACACTTCCAATCTTCTTCATGATCAACTTTTTCCTTGGCACGACATCATCTTCACACTACCACTTGCCATCTATAAAGTTGGTCATTCTAAATAACCGAGACCAACTTTGGTAAGGGGGTGTGAGAATGTGCCATTCTAACGTTCTTATTCTTTTCTTCCCAATAGTTATTGGTGAAGAAAGAAACTGATGATCGACCACGAAAATAAGAAGAGGGATTATTATTAACAGATAATTATTTTGCATTTTTGTAGCTTGTTTTTCTAATTTTTATTTTCTTCACTAGGTAACTATCTTTATAACTTAATTAAAATTTAACATAAAATTAACTCTACTTTGAATATAAAAATAACTATCACAAATTAAGTTGAAAATAAAACTACAAGAATTAATACCTTTACGAACTCTCAACTATAAAGATTTAATTCAAGTATTGGAGCCAACCACTCTGGCCAATACGTGAGTTAATGCAATTATTTGTCTTAAAAGTTTTAATTGATAAATTTATCAAAATATCTTATAAATTTTTCTGATTTTTAGTTTCAACTTTGGAGTTTATTTTCAACTCTGGACTACAAAAATCATCAGTCAACTTCCTAGTTCTCCTTCTTTTATTGAATTGACGACGGTTGTCTTCTTAATTGACAGTCATTAAGAAACCAATATACCCGTCAGTTCTCTACAACCTAACACCCTTTTTCTGCATTGCTTTTCGTTAACAGACCTTTCTTTATTGTTTTGCTCGAACTCTGATAACAGCGTTGTTTCTTGTTCATATTCCTTAGCCATCTTTCAACAATTAAACGATTTTGTTTTTCTTGTTTTTCAATGACCTGTCTTTGAATTTTTATTAAATCTGCCAAAGCTGTTCCTTTTATTGATCCACACTGCCCTAGCAGAGGTCCTGAGGACTTCCGTTCGAGAAAAATATCAGATCACAATAGAAATTCAACTTCCCAATATCGTCCAGCTGAAGAGGACGACGCCACGTATAACAACGATCATCGCTGAAGAAGATCATCAACACACCAGTGGACTCAACATCAACAGTGAGTTTTACTACAACTATTAAATTTTGTTTTCTTCTGTTGGTAGTATAAAGTTGCGCGATATTGCTAAAATATAATATATATATATATATATATATA